>JAGSMT010000375.1:0-174440 GCA_029286875.1 Lamproptera curius
TATCTACTTGATAATAACACACCTGGTATTGAAATGTTGCACCAGGTTATTTCAAACTCTTAAAGTGTGATAGTTTATTGCAAAAATTGTAAAACTTAGTGAAAGAAGGAAAAAAGTCTCTCACGTTTCTTCCCATCAGAGCTTCCAGTTAGTAGTTTTGTGACAATCAATAAGCAAGTGCAATGCTTCCATATTGAATAAAGATATTTGACTTTGACTTTATCCCACAACGCTTGTCCAATGCGGGCTGGTGGGTGAACCGTTTTACGTAGCCCAGTGGTATGGCCTTGCGCTTTAGAAACCAGAGTTAGTGATAATTATTTCTATTGCTTGCGAATATTATACATTATTAAATAAAATTACTTTACGGATTTTATCGCGTTTATTTTACATTTTTAATTCCCGACGTTTCGAACACTTTCCAGCGGCCGTGGTCACGGGGTAGACTGAGATGTCATGTCATCAAACATCTACATCTTGCTGACAATGAAACTATGGTTAGTTTGATGTTCAATCTTTGTTTACATCTATAGCTATAGAAGATTGCATCATTATTGTAACAAGAAAGTTAAGAAAATAACATCTCAATAGAATATGCATATTTACTAAAACATTCCTAACATCTGGCTATTTATTGTGGAAAGATGAGTTCTACATGCAGATGGATGGTGTAGCAATGGGTTGCCCGGTGTCTCCTATTGTTGCTGACATTTTTATGGAAGACTTTGAGGAGAAGGCCCTACTCGTTGCTCCCATTCATCCAAGATTTTATAAGCGCTATGTGGATGATACATTTACCATCTTACCATATGATAAAATAAATGCATTTTTAAACCACCTTAACTCCATTAATTCAAAATACAGTTTACTATGGGTTAGAAAGTAATAATTCTTTAGCTTTTCTTGATGTTTTAGTTATTCGCAATCCTGATAACACCTTGAGCCATACTGTATAGAAACCAACCCATACAAATAAATATTTAAATGGCAATTCACACCACCATCCATCCCAGTTAGCTACCGTGGGCAAATCTTTGTTTCAGAGGCACAAGGGATCTGTGATGATGAACACCTGGCGGCTGAGCTACACATGTTAAGCAAGTACTGCGACACAACAAGCTCGCTGCGCCACGGCAGCGTCACAGTGACCGAGTGAAGGCAGCCACAGTGGGCGAGTACCTGCTGTTCTACCTTTTGTGAGAGGCGTAACTGGACAAGATTGGCTACATTTGAGGCGGGCTTCAATCAAAACTTATTTCAAGCCCGCTGAAGAAGATTGGTCAATTCCTACCACCTGTCAAGTGCAATATTCCTCTACAAGACCCAGGAGTGTACAAGCTGAGATTATGACTGCGGCCTCTCTTATATTGGACAAACAAAGCGAGCAATAAGAACCCGCGTGAAGGAACATATAGCTGACATCAAACATAGAAGACCCAACAAGTCGGCAGTGTGTGACCATACCTTAAATCACCCAAACCATTACATCAGATTTGATCGACCACAAATCCTCGCTAAAGAACACCGATTCCTACCAAGGATGATCCGTGAGGCTATTGAGATTAAAAAACATCCAAATTTCAATAGAGAAGATGGTTGGGTTCTACCACCTGCTTGGGATCCCATAATTAATAAATTAAAATTTAAACCCAAGCATAATACCACTGCTGGCTGTAAAGATAAAATCAGTTCGTTTTGCATAGGTCGGAGTACAGATTAAATATAATTAATAAAACTAAGATCTGGAAACCCGCTTCATTACTGGCAACAAGACGCATGACATCTCAGTCTACCCCGTGACCACGGCCGCTGGAAAAGTGTTCGAAACGTCAGGAATTAAAAATGTAAAATAAACGCGATAAAATCCGTAAAGTAATTTTATTTAACAGAGTTAGTGTGTTCGAATCTTACATTGACTCGGCAACTTTTCATTGTTGCTTCCTAGTAAGTTAGAGCTTTGCAGTCTAATCACATTGCGAATGAATTCATGCTCCGGATTGGTATTTTGGAAGTCCGTCCTGCGCTTGGTCTCTCTACGACCGAAACGAACTATGAGCATTAGGAAAGAGCTAGTGCAAATATGTTTGGGTGAAAACTTTTTCTTTATAAAACCTCCCACGTTACGACTGATATCTAATATAGATCAGCCAACAAAGAATATGAGCTTTGAGGACATATATATATTATGTAGTATATTATTACAATATTTAAACACGTACATAACAAATTTGTTTGTGTACATTGTAGTGTCTGTATGTCAAAACGAGAATTTAAAGCCTTGAAGGAAAGACAACGCGTTACGTATATTAGTTGCTTACCCTCCCACAAAAAAAATTCTTGATAAATTTTTCATGGGTATTAAAAGAGCAATGTTCTTGACTAACAATTTCGTATTAAAACTATATTATATTCTTCTGCTAATTTTGACTTCTTTACGATATGTTTATGATTGCGAAGAAATTGAAGACCCTTTTCATCGGCCTTTGTTTAGTCTATTCTTATAGTAAAAGATATTGAGATTAATAAAATATTTACAATTACTTGTCTGTTTTGTAATTTCAGCTAACTATAAATTTGTTTGAATGAAAAAGAAAAACACCTAAATAGACAGACATCATTTTCTTCACTGACCACCAGGTTACAATTAAGCGATAATATAAGCAATGGTTCCAGCGTGTAATATTTTTATGCGTATAAATTATCTATCACTTGACTGCAAGCCTCCCAAGAAAGCTTTTAGCGGTGATTTATTACACCAATATGTTTTGTCTACTTTTGACATGACACAATCTCTTAACGCCCCACTGTAAACAAAATCTGGTCTATACGTAAACTAGCTTCGATTACGACAAAATAACATTAACATAAGCTGCGTGTTATGAACTTTAGCTCCTGATCTGATTTATAAAAGAAATATTTTAAATAATAATCTCATCTGGTCCTTAATGGGTTTTAATTAACTGAAAAAAAAATTCAACCGTATATTAGTAGCAAAATATTTTTTTCATTAAATTATTCGGTTTCAAAAATAGACAAGGATGTCAAAAACTGTACTACCTCATAAATTCGTTCGTTGAGGTGTCGTAACTCAATAATAATCATTGAAGACCGAGTCTTGTGCACCTGTCTCGATTGATTTCATCTTTCTATTTTAAGTTCAAACCTTGTTACCTTGTTTTAAAGTTTTTTAAACAGTGCGATAGTCAATGTGTTCCTATTAGTTTTGACTTTTAATTGATTAAAATTTTTAGAAAATGCGCATATATAGCAAATAGTAAAACGATTTAATTTATTATTCAAAACAAAATATTTTATTTGCATTTTAAACAATAAAAATAAACATTACAATTTGGGATCAAACAGTTTCTATAATATTATTAATAATAATAAACAAAATTGTTGAATTATTTGTTAAGCAGTGCTTTCACAAACAAGGTCAATGAAGCATGCGCAAAATAATGAACGTTATGCATGTTGAACTGGTATATTAAGACTATATGAAACATAAAAATCCCTCAAAAATTAAAAGGGAAATTTTCTATACATAACAACACCCATTTTGTGGATACAAGGTATGTACATAGACATATATATATATATATATAGGAGTATATGTGTCTATGTACGCACAGTTGTACATATCTCGTGTTATTATATGTGGAAGAGTTAGAAACAACACAAAAGCCACTTATGTTTATTTTAACACAATCCAAAAAAAAATTATAAATTTTAAAGATATTTAGAATACGTTTAATCATATTAACTACGGGCTAAAATTTGTTATTAAAATACACACATTATTAAAGGATTTTTTATATATTATGGTTATGATTACGAATAAAGGATTTCTAAATATTTTAGTAAGTGGACCACGTTCTCAGAATGAAATTTCTCATGAGTTCTTTATTTAGAATAGACTCCTGTTATTGAGGTGTTGTTTATTTATGTAGTGGTAATTTAAAATTCACTATAATCTGACACAATTGGTACATCAAAGCTGTAGAGATAACTATCGTCATTTACAATTCGGCATAGTAGTATGCACATTAATACCGACATCCATATATGTACATCATAAATATGATCATCGTCGAAAAGAGCCTGCGTCACCATACCGAAAGCCGAACAGCCGCCGATCAGCGGTCACCACCACCGTCACGCCCGAGCGGCGGTTGGCAATCGCTTCATCCACCTTCACGCCTGTTGCCGAAACCAGCATCTCGACAAAAGCGGAGCGAGTCCTCGCCAGCAGTATCGCCGCCAGATAGCAGCAGTTTTTCACGATCACCAGCGCCGACGTAGCGTCAGCGTATTTTGCATAGCACACCGATATTAAATACATCCATAGCCCACACGATTTTATATTCAGGATTCCGCAAGTATACAATGTTCAACTGTGTAAATAAAATTGACTGAACGTTACTTTGTATTAATGAAATTCGTCTGTTCACCGGTCAAAAATACTGGCGCTTTTTAAACAAAATTATTTTACTTTACGTATCTCTTACCCAGACCACGCCGCCGGAGCGTTTTAAACGTCAGAATTTAAAATGTAAACAAACGCGATAAAAACTGTAAAGTAATTTTATTTTAATAATGTATATTCTCATGTGCACAATAGAAATAATTATATATTTATATGTTCATCTGTAAGAAAATGAAACCTCTTTATGACGCCATTTGAAAAATAATTTACTATATGCAACTCTACAGAAATTGGTTTAACAGTTAATTTTAGATAAATTCTAATTGAAAAGGCTTTATTATCATATATACATAAATACAACTTCTACAATATTTCTTTTTAGTTTATTACTGGCTGGGAAATAATATTGAATTATCTCGATAAAGAAACCTTAATTTTAAAATATTCGTATATTAACACGTTAATATTTCGAAGAAATTATTTTATTTATTGCATGGCGATAACGCATAGTTAATGCATTAATTATGAAATATTCATTATAATCGTGGTTTATAATGTTAAAAACCCTGGGTTTTCTGTTACAAATGATCAAAAACAATATGAACCACACATCATATTTTAAACAGTAACTAAAAAATTTACAAAGATGGTGTTAAACTAATTTTAGCATTACAAGATGGCAACGAAACAATGTTACACTTTAAATTTTTTTCTGCCAGATTAAAGAAGTTTCCACTAAAAATAGGCTAAGTTTAAATCGATCATTCTTACATGATTTCATATATACCACCTAGGCTACTTCGGCACAACAGGGGCTGAACAAACCAGCCGCCTGTCATCAAGACCGATAATCTGATGAGCGCGTTGAGCCGTTGTTCACAAATGTCATTTGTGACGTTGATTAATAACTTATTTATTTATCCGTGAACATACGACGTTTTACGGCCTTTAAGCGACAATATTTCAAGAGAGCCCAGACGCAGTATTGTTCACGCCGTCCTTTAAGAAGTTTATGAATCGATATTCACCTTAATGTTCTTAGTTCAAGATATGTTCTATACGCCTTCAATTGTTAATCGGATGTTAACTATTGGTATGAGTTCATTTTTGTTAGTGGACAAATTTATCATCACTCATCATCATCAGTTTCTGTGCCAGTGCACTGCTATACAGGCCTCCCTCAAATGCACTGCTCATTATTATTATCAACCAGGAAAACAACCATCACATAAAGTTGTTTTCCTGGATTAGAACCCTGACCACATAAAGAAGAGCTAATACCAGACCACGGAGGTGACATTCAACTCCTATTATATAACATCCTATTCTCCTGAATAAACCATATGCAGGCAAAACAAATCTTCCACAAGCTTACCGGACGCAGTGGTATCAATACAACGTCGACGGTTATACATTTACCGTAGAAATAGAGACGTACAACTTCAGGAATTTTCTATTTGCATTATTTAATAAACTTTAGTAACTCCCGAACAATTTTTAGATTTTTGACACGGGATGTTATAAGCCCAGTTGGTCTTGTATTTGGTAAGCTACATCTAACATAGTGGTCCCAAGATGTCACTCGCCCCTCAGAAACTAAGGCGGGCCACCACTTTTGTTAACCAGAGGGCACACGTACGTGACTTCGGCATTCTTTGTTGTCTCCTATGGATCGTCGACGATCGTTTTGCGGACCTGGACGCCGATGATATGGCGACTGTTTCAATCGGTTGCTGGTGGTGTTGAGAAACGTTTCCGAAACAAAAAGCAGCCGGTGTACCCGTGCGGTGGGTAGCCTGCTGGTGCTCGTAAGCGATGATGACTACGAGTGGCAGGCGTTGCCATCTCATTTGTGTTTGTGTTGTTTACTGATCCTCCTTGGGCCTCGAGTCTCTGTGACCCCTTGCTCGTCGGATGTTACTTGGTTCATGCTCGCCAGGTACCATAAGCGACCGACCCGCATATATACGTTGTCAGGCTTTACCGGGCGAGGCGGGTTACCTGGTCGCACCGGTTCAGAAGCTCGAGGCAATTCTTTAAAGACGGTAAAAGAGCCGGCAACCTGGGTGAAGTCCCTATGTAAATCAGACGTCAGTATTGATACCACCGCGTCCCGATGGTTTAGCGGAAGATTTGTTTTGCACTACATGTAGTTTATCTTTGCGAGAGAAAAGGATGTTATACCAGGAGCTTATGTCACCCGGTGGTTTAGCGGTAATAGCCTGTTTATATGGTCGAGGTTCACGATCCCGCGGGGAAAACAACTTTACAGTGATGGTTGTTTTCACAGGGCTGGCCAATGGAGCAGTGCATTAGAGGCCTGTCCAGCAGTGGACTAACAGAAGCTGATGATGATGATGATGCGTGATGATAAAATTCTAATCACACAAAAAGTTAGACTTTTCTATACTATTGCTAACATCTGATTAACAATAAAACGTTAGAGAACATATCTGAATCAAAGAACATTTAAGGAAAAGATATCGACTTATAAACTTCTTAGGGACGAAGAGTAAACAATGCTAAATACAGATCTTCTTAAGATATTTATCATGAGGCCGTGAACGTCGATTGTTCACGGATAAATAGTCAGTTGTTGAATCAACGTCACAAGCATACGATTTTTCGTCTGGAACAGCTCGCGGAATTTTCACATCAGATTATCGGTTCTGTTACAGGCGGCTGGTCGCAGTCCAACCTGTCTTTATCGGTGCTGAGTAATACAACGGTGGTGGTTATATAAGCCCGTGTAATTAACGATTTAGTATAGCCTGCTTTAAAGCGCGAAACTTCATCTGGTTTAAAAATTTCAGGTGGTTACTGTTTCGTTACGCGGCATCTTTTGCGTAAGTAAAATTAAGATTTAACACCATCTTTAAATTTTAGTCACCGTTTTAGCTTCACTTAAGTGCATGGTTCATATTGTTTTTTGGTCATTTTGTGTAAATGAAGGCAGAGCTTAAACATTATAAATACGGAAATTATAATAGTTGAAATACTTAATTTTTTTCATAATTACCGCATTAACTTCTGCGTTATCATATTGCTATAAATCGCAAAAAATGATTTCTCACGAAATGTTAGCATTGTTAAAATACGAATATTTGAAGTGAAACTTCTTTATCGAATGAAATTCAATAATTATCTTTTGCAGTAATGAAGTTTAAAAAGAAATAATTGCAGAATCCTATTTGATGTATATACGATAACAAAAGCCTTTGTCAAATTTATCTAAACTTTATTAAAACCACTGTGCCGCATATAGTAAAATTATTTTAGCAAGTGAACGTCATAAAGAAGTTTCACTCACGAGTGAACGCCATATTATAATTATTTCCATTGCCTAGGATATTATGTTGATTATTAACAAAATTATTTTACGGATTTTAATGTGCTTTATTTTACATTTTCCAATTCCGACGTTCTGAACACTTTCCAGCGGCTGCAGCCGGAGTAGACCACGGTGCGCAGTAACTTATTTAACAACGCCGGTATTTTGATAAGTGCGAATGACAAATTTCACTATACAAAAGCATCGTTCAGTCAATTTTATTTACATTGAATATTATTATACTTGCAGATTCACGAATGTGCATGGCTGCAAAATTGCAAGTGTTGGGATAAATTTTTAACGGAAGTCGGCGGATTTGAACATTTAATATGATTGACACTATGGCAAAATTCGTCGTTGCGGCGCTGCGACACAGTTAACCAGCCTCTCTCTTCCCTGGTGCCGTAAGAAAAGCATTACGCACATCTATTCAGCGGCATGACAGACGGCGGATAATCATCTCCGCTTTGTAGATACCAAAGTGCTGAGACCATCAACGGCAGCGGCGTTGACGCCGGAAGGATCTGGAATGACTGGTGAGCTGCCAACCGCTTAACAGGGCGTGGCAATCCGGCGGCAAACCCCCAACGGGCCGCGCAAAGTACGGCCTCGCAACCCTGCACCTCTGCTATTCCTGGCTACGGTAGCGGTTGGCAGGGCAGGGCGCGGCAACTCGGGTGGCAACTAACAACGACGACTGACCTACAACACAACGCACGATTGAGGACCGATGAGAGAATAATGGAGTTGGAAGAGTGAGTAAAATGTTGGAGTGAATATAATAGATTATCCGAAGTCTGGAAGACAGGGGAGGATGTTAAAAATCTTGAATTGCAACAGTTTAATACCGCGAGACGACCAACTGTCCCAAGGAGGTGTCAGATTTATCAACCAAGAAGTTTCATTAGCAAATACTTGTTAAAATCGAAAGGCGCCGTCGGCGCGGTTGCTTTGCCTTGATACCAGAATATCGAAACGAGATTGCTGAATGTCATGTTGGCAAGAGCAAAACCAACATCGACACATCGATGATGAAGTGAGGTACTGCAAGGAGGACGTCACATGAGCCATACATTCCACTAAAAACTCAATACACGAAAAGGATGGGGATTTTAACGCAAATATATAAAAGGGGAAAACGATGAGCTGCGAGTGGGCAATTGGGAGTAGGGTAATGGAACCCAAGTGGCAACAGCTGGCTGACTTCATGGAGGAAAGAGACTTTATGATGAATTTTTTAAAAGCAGCCTCACAGGCGTGGACCTGATCAGCCGATAGGTTCCATCAAAAAATTAGATTGACTTTCAAAATTCCTTCGATTACAATTCAACCCTATGAAAACAAGACGAAGATAAGGCTAAAGTCTTTCTTCTGACACAGTTGTAATACAGGCTGAATAGACAAATGGCACAGGAATCGCAGTAATTCTTCGGCAGACTGGCGGGGAGGCTCGAGCGAACAATGTGACAGGTTGAAATGACGACGACGACGCATTTGAAGACGACCACGACGACGAAATATTAGCTTCCGGCAACGGTAATAAGGCGTGTGCTTTAGAACCGGAGGTCGCGTTCAAATCCTGCAGGACTCAACAAATTTCTTATTGTTGTTTGCTGGTGGCGCACTTTGTCTGAAAAGATGGATCCTCGCGTCGACGGGTGGCGTAAAGTCGGTCCGAATCGCAACAAGTTGCGCATTGGGACCAGCGCGTGTTGGGACACGACCGCAAAACCCCCAATGGATAGGGGTGCGTTAGGTGAGGCTTCATGACCGCAGTGGATCGCTGGCTGGATGATGATGGTAAACATGTAACCAAAGGCGTATTCAAATATCGTTTTAATTGTTAAGCCCTTTCTTCGTTCTTACGATTTATCATGTAAAAAACCAAATCAGAATTATAACAAAGTTGATTTAACATTAGAAAAGCCATCTCAAAGTTTCTAAATATTTGATTACTGTTAGCTTTCTAATTCTGTCTTTGGATGATTTGACGTCTGAAAAGAGAAACACTCATGAGAATTTTAAAATTGTGTCTACATGCATCAGCCAAAAAAGGCGTTATTTTGTAGATATTAACTTTGAAAAACTGGTATCTAGCAATTTAGAGCCCCCAGGTTCACGTGCTTGAGCCCTAACTCGCAATTTATATATTTCATGATGTTTATTTTGAAGCGTTGAATGTTAACTTGGCAAAGCTATACTAACTATGAAGCTCCTGAGATCAACCTAAATGAACTAGAAGGCACGAAGTTCATACACTTCATAATTCCATGCAAGATCTAATAGACCTGATTATATTTCTTCAGTGTATTATATGTAGTTTGATTAATTGCGATATACTATATTCAGGAAATAATGAAACCAAATGCCATTAATATTTTTCTAATTTACACAAATTTAATAGCGTTTGCTATTTTAACGGAATTTTGGGTAATTGACGACGAAATTATATATTATTTGGGTGCGCAGCACATTATATTACTACGTTACGTGAATACGTGAACTTTAAATCTATTGCGTTTGGCGTAGTGCAAGTCTCCCGAACAGGTTTCTTCGCTTTTCGGTAGCAGTAGGGTCGGCACCTGCGGTTTGACCCAGGAAGCAGAGAACCGGCCGGCCCAAAGAGTAAGGCCAGCCATGGAGGTGCAGGGCTGGTTTTGGATGCGCCCCTAAAGGGCGTTAGCGGACGGTAAAGAAGTGGTAGTCCTCAGTCGCTGCGGAGCAGTCGCAGGTGCAGGAGTGTCGAAAGTATCGGCAGGTCAGCTCTCCCCACCATCCTCCGTGACTGGCGACGCCCGCTGATGCGGGTGTGGAGGCTGTGGAAGACGACATTCGATGGTATCGTCGATCTCTCCATCCGAAACGCGAATCAGCCGTGAGTTTAACTCTGCTGCTGTTGGGGCTGGGAGGCTGTCTGCAGTAGGCTGTAAACTTTGGCCCTCTATGGCCCCTGAATAACAGACTTGGGGGAGTTCTTTAGTCGCAAGTATAGGGTGGGGCATTTGTCAGGTCGAGATGCTTATTGGGCCACACAGGTCAGAAGATCAGCAAAAAGTTCCCAGACCCCATCTCTAAGGCGGTAACAGGAACAAGGGCATTATTTCTACCACAGGAAATATAAGTAACGTATATGAACACAGGGTTTTAGGTTATGGCTCAGGCATATACATGGCTTTATACAAAAGAAATGTAAGTCTTCCATACATGCTCTGCTTAGTGTGAAACCCGATTATGCCAGTAATATTCGTTTTAAACTAAGTATTATTAACAAAACATAGACCGATCATAGTTTACAGTGACATAAAACAACTGTTTTGTTGTAAATATACTTTTGAAAACAAACAATGGTTTTATTATACTAACAATCACCAATATGTGTTTAAGTTAGTTACAACTTGAGTAAAATGTTGGTGAGGCTGTCTCATCATTGATTTTTAAGGTCACATGTAAATGAAAGGCTTAATTGAACTGCCACGGAGCAATTTTCACCACCTTATTGAGATTTGAAATGGAATGAAATTTATGGTGGCATCGTTTAAATTGGCTTATGTTTTAAAAAATGGAAATAAGTAAATTGTCATTATTAGATAAACACCCAAAATAAATTATTCTCGAAATTTTTGTCTTGATTGAAAATACTAAAACCTCGTCTTATATGTAAATTGTTTAACTTTTTCATGTCAGTAAAGAAGCTATGAATTAAACTTTTATTCTTTCATTCACCATGACTTTAAAAACAATACCAAACGTTTATACAGGCCGGGATAGTTCGTTTATTGGCGGTGGCTTCCGTATTCGCTAGTTAAAATATTAAACTACTGTCTGAAAACGCATCTGTCATTGATTTCGATAATATTACAAATAGAATACTAGCTAATGATTTTTTTGTCATTTGTTCTTTTATTGAAGCGAATTTTGCACCTTATTCAATAAAAATCGGTGAACTGATTTTTATGTTATATTTTAAAACCCATAGTTAGGTGCTCGTTGGAGCGGTTGTGGTTTAAGATTTTTTTCCAAAACGCAATAATATCCGTCTATTTGATATGAAATATTGTATTTGTATGCATTTCATCCAGTCTATACTTCATTTAAATAGTTGTAGGTAAATGTGTTCAATTTAAAGTAACAATAATAATTTTAGATTTCATTACGGAAGCTACCACTAGCTTATTCAAGCAAAGAAGTGGCAGAATAATAATGTGTGTTATTTTAAATTGATGGTGCCTTCCTTTTTCAGCTCTGGTCATGTCACGTCTTAAGTTAATAACGTTGTTTGTAAAGTTTCAGTTCGAATATAACCAATAGATTAAAAGAAAAAGCATATATGTGGTCTAAAGTTACGGACATTAGTTTTTCCTTTTAAAAACTAAAACCGAAAACTACAGGCTGGTGCAGTGCAGCCTTTATCTCTCTAAAAAGAACTCACAATTTGTCGTATATTGAATATTTACTGTCGTATCAAAGGCTGATATCATGAAATAACCTCTGTATGACAAAGCAAACAACGCTAAATACAGATCACATACGATATTAATCATGAAGTTGCAACGTCGCATCTCCACCACGAACAACAAATGAAGCCATCAATCGAATGTCACAAATAATAAATATTTGTCTGAACAACTGCTCGTGGAAGCACGGTATCAGATTGTCGGTCTGGTTAAGGGTATGGATTGGTTCAACGTCTTTTATTTATGTAATAGCACCAAATGTGGTGCTTGCCTCGATAAAAGCTGCAGATCGTCAAAACCTTTTCTTTACTATTCAGGCTGTTTTTGCACATCACTTTGAACAGACCAAAATTACATTTTGGTAATCGAATTTACTTTAGAAAAATGTGCCAATCTCTATTAGCCATTAGTTTCTTTTATTGTTTTTGTTGTTGGTACATTAAAAATGTCAAAATCCACCAAGCTTATTTATTCATTATTTTAACCATGCTTGATGGCTGCCTCGGACTCGTTGTTTTACAGAATAACGCGGCTACAGTGCCTTAACCAGGCAAGACAGAACAATCATGTTTTACTATCGCTTTTCTGACACACTAACCAAATACTATACTCCTGTACCCAATGTAAAAGTAGCACTCCTACCTTCAAATTTTTCTTTATACGCACCAGAGTTATGGACGACCACATTCTACTATCAAACAAAAACAAAATGCATTTTATACTAGCTGTTGCGTGCATGTAGTAATAAAAAAAGTTTAAGTTTGTTTGTGTTGTGTTTTGGCTTTTGAAAAAAAAAGTAGCCGAACTTACTTTTATCGTACTTCTTTGTTTGTTACTTAGACACTCATATATTTTTGTGAAAGTCCCTTCAATATCCGTCTAGACATTCTAGAGACTAGCCATCAGACTTTACAGCTTTTTATGGCTAGAAACTGGATGTAGGTAGCATCTCTTTCGGTAATTTTCACGAATACAATCACTATAATCCATGTATATGAGTGGTCATTAGAAATGTACAGAAACATATAAATATTTGTTTAGATAATAATATGTCTATTTTTCAACAAAACATGTTTTAACCAAATTATAGAATAATGACAGTGTTATTCAAAGGCTAAAAGGGCAAAAGGCTTAAATATTTCGACTAACAAAGTTTTATCCGTCTTTGAAGATTTAACTCCGGGTGAGGTTTATGAAAAGAGAGTAAGAAAACCTCAAAAATACTTGCCCATTGCACAAGAATCGTTATTGTGCAGGCAGAGGGAAAGTAACTTTGAAAATTTGAGGCACCAAATATGGCTCTATGCCGGTAACATTTAATATGTGTGATTTCATAAGCATTACAACATTTATAGTTGATATTCAATTCCAAGAACAGCAAATGTGCTTCTGGAGTAGTTTCACAGGATTTTGACCTCACTTTAAAAGTATTATATGACTTTGGAAATGGAGGTTATTTATAATCAGTCCTCACAATATTTTAAGAGACTTTTGAAAATAGTTTTTGGAGCGTAGTCTCAGCGATTTTTATGTTTTCTATATGGTAGTACTTTAAACTTCCTTGATTAAACTTTCTAATCCGGCCCCTTTCTTCCAATTGCGGCAGGCCTTCCACCGTGGCTCATGTGGTTTTGACCTGTTTTATAAATCGGATATCGTGGATTTGAATCCCGTTGGGGAAACAAGTACTAAAACATCATTGTTTTCGGTCTTTTGAGAGAATTTAGGCTGATCATCATCTAATTGTTCGGTGCGCGCAAGATTGATTCATGCGCTGGCAGCGTAAAATGGTCCCCACTCACCGTAAAACCGTGTACCGCACACAGGCAGACGAGCAGTCGGGCCACCTTATGAAGTGGCTCGACGCCCATAGAGCCATCGGTTGGCGCACGCAGTATCACAAACGCAAGCGTCGCAGACATAGGGTGTTAACTTCGTTTACCCAGTAAATACGCTGGTTACGTTCACAACCCCGAAACACTGTTTTTACACCCCTGCGCTTTAGGGCAGAAATAGGCACCATGGTGGTACCCAAACTCAGACGGTCCTTTATCCCACCACGCTTAACCAGCAGGTCCCCGGAGGTGCGTGGTGTGGTATATAGTCCAAGAAGACCCTTATGGAGAAGGCGTGCATTAGTGCGTGCACAGGCTGATGATGACAATGATGAATCGGATATTTAAGGAATAAAAAAAGTCGCCGTTAACAACTTTAAACTTCCATCACTTTGGAAGATTGAATGCTGCAATTAAAACTTATATCTTTCAATTTATCTACATATTTAAAATAAGTAATGGCATGTTTACAAATACGCGGTAAGAATAATAAATAAGCATATTTAAAAAAATACAATAGGTCATTTTCAAGGCCGACTTGATTGCTGAGCAGTCCTTGCAGCAACACATGACTATAAAAATATTAAATTATAAAAAGGTTTATTGAATGTATTTAAAACACGATGAGGTCAGAAGGTAGCACCTAAAAGTTTTTTAAATCCATGGAAGATTTTAATAGGAAGTGACACAAATATTACTATTTTTAAAATGTATTTATTGTTTCTGTTCATTCTATGAAATTAGACAAATTTTTAATATGATGGAACCAATCAGCTGTCCTAATTCCATTGGGAAGCTTCTCTCGGTCTCCAAAATGGTTGTTTTGTAGCAGTGCTCACAGCTTAAGTAGCTGATGAAAATCTATAATCCATTGAAGTTTATTCTCATTTTAGAAAAAATATAGAAAACTATTAGCTTAGGTCGCTGGAACGGGGATAGTCAACAATTTGCCTTTCTTGGCTCTAAAAAACTTTTGTTTGGTGCGCAGGAAACTTGTATTGTCGTGATGAAGGTTACAAATTTAAGATGCTACGTCTTGAGAAGACTAAATTGGTATTTAATATATATATGGGGAGAGAGTATAAATATATATATATATATATATATATGTATAACCTTCGCTCTGTAGCCCAGCGGTATAGGCGTGTGCCTTAGAAACCGGAGGTCGTGGTTCGAATCCTGGGACCTCAACAAATTTTCATTGGTTGTTTTAGGTTGATTAGGTACCGGGGCTGACCGCCCGAATTGTCTGAAAGTAAGATGATCGCCGCCGGATGGGCATGGGTGTCGGTCCACCCACCAACCCGTATTGACCAGCGTGGATATCCAAAATCCCCAATGCGGGATGGAGAGAAAATAGGGTCGGCAACCAGCAGTGGATTCTGTCACAAGCCGATGATGATACAGTATGTTGATGACGTACCCATTGGCAGGAGATGGAGGCGCACAAATTATCACCGAAGCGTGCCAGGCCACACAGCAGCCACGGCTTTGCTCGTACCAGAATGCAATTTCTATTGGAATTTTAAATATGATAAATGTGCGCGCGTCAGATATGACTCAGCAACGAAATTTACGAATTAATCAAACGTTATTTGCTTTCCATAAGGTTTATTTTAAAAGTCTTCATAGACAAAAAGAAACCGAAAAGGAATTAGCAGTAGTCGTGTTGAAGCTTTACAAACGTTTTTGCCGTCGAAACGTGTTGATTCAATAAGATTGTTAAACCCCACAGCCGTTCTTCGCTACGAAATCATAAATTAAACTGGCCCTGGGAACTATCAGAAGATACATAGAACACTTGGCCCGTAGTACGATTGATGACAGCACTTAGCGGAAATTCAGTCAATGTAAATGGGGAAAGCGAGTCGTGCATAATTTTTATCGTGGCAACATTAACGCAAAAGTGATAAACTGAATTATAACCGCCTTTCATTGAATTTTAAATTTCTGATGAAGGTAGCAATGGTATTTAAATAGCGTAAAAAACAGGCTAAATCAATTACTTAGCGAGTCTTTGCATGTTTTTATTTTACGTGTCTTACGCATGGTCTCATCTGCGGGAGGCAAGCAATAGTTTAATGCAGTTATACAGTGATTCAATTACCTTTTACTCCTGACTCTAAAAAAGTTGGGTATATGACATTAATCACCCATTTCATTTCTCATATCTTCACCATAATGCGCCCAGAGATGAGTGAGTTAAATGACTTAAATCAATTTGGTATTTGCTTGTAATACAAGCAAAACTGTTTTCGGGACATGTAACGGTCAACACTTTGTTATTACTAAACACAACATCAGCCTTGCGTTAGTCCACTGTTTGATTACAGGCCTCCTCAATACACCAATCCATTAGGGGTTTTGACCAGAATCACCACGTTAGTCCAACGTGGGTTGGTGGGTGACTGACTTTTGCTCATCCAACGCATGGATCATCTTTACTTTTCAGACACTGGGTGATTTCACGAAATAGTTTCAACCAACCATAGGGAAACAATAATGAAAATTTGTTGGGTGTCCCCGCAGGATTGAACCCACGACCTCCGGCTCAAAGCACACGCCCATACCACTAGGCTACGGATGCAGTTAATGTATAATATTATAGCGCATATACTGTTATTGGAAGCTGATGATATATCATTATATTTAAATAAGGAAATAATTTAATTATGAGACTGAACTGTGAATCTTTGTTATGTTCTGATATTTCATTTTCCCCATTAGACTTATATTTATAAAGATATTGATCTACTACACAAAAACTAGCTCATAAGTGAAAAGCAAGAGGTTATATAAATGGGGCTGGAATCAGATTAAGTAGTTGCTTGCAATCATGCGTGTTGCGCTCCGAACATGCCTGAAAAGCAACTTTAAAATTCTTAAGTATCCTAAGATATTACTGAACTTTCTTTGTATAAAAAGTGTGTTTCACCCATATGAAATCGCCAATATGATACATACACTAATAGAAATATATTGAAGTATTTCTGTTTTTTGTAAAGAAATCAATGTATTTAAGATTGTCCTAAACAGGCTAGTCCTCTGAGTAGCACATAAACCATAGGTGTCAGTTTCATTTGCAATTTTTAATCAAAGGAATATGTGTACTGTGTATTTTTTCTTAATTCTGATTACAAGGGCACCGTAGCTAGTAAAATTAATTACAAACAAAATTAATGGTGGCCTGCAGAAAATTATATATAAGAAATGAGATTAATATGCAAAAATTAACACTCTACAGACACTATCGATTACAAGGTGGACCGATGAAGTGTGAATTTGATGAAACAAATTAACGATTTCTAATATATTATTGAAATATTTAAATTTACTGTTCTAGCATTATAACTTCACATATAATCAGGTTGTGCTATCATTGTATGGTTTAAAAATAATAATACTTCATATAAAGCTACTTACCACACATTGGCATTCAATGTTTGATTATCTACTTGAATCTAATGAATCAGAATATAAACCTTTAACATTTAAAGTAGTAGGTAAGAACATCTAGACTCGGTAAAGGATAGGTAATTTAAATTCTATTGAACTGCTTTTTAGTGTTGTTCATCTTTATCGTGTTCTAAAATAAATTAAACCAAAACAAAGCAAAGTTCGATCGACACCTTTACCTCTGTCTTCATTTTCATCTTTGATCATCACCGTTTGAAGTTATTTTATCATTGACCGTAGTCAGTGTATTGGGACAGATATAAACCATATATGTAAAGACGAATTTATCATAAAATCATTAATTTAAAAAGGGTAACAGTACTGTCTACAAAGAAGTTATGCCCTTGGCGGAAGCTGAAGATACTTTTTTTATTGTAAATTTATTCGCCATTGAATAATTAGCCGTTGTCGTACCGTGTCGCTGGTACCAGTTGTCATTTTAACAGAGCACTTTCAGGCGTCGGTTTTACGTGACGGTGAACTTTAAACTAAAATTAATGTGCCTAAAAGTTTTATATATTTGATGGCATAAAGTAAAGTTGGTTCACCTAATTGACCTGCACAATTAAAGGGTGGGATATGGTCCAAACCCCAATGAGGCTGCAAAGGGTAGTGGAGGCCTAAGCTAGCAGCAAGGCTCAACACAGACTGTTGATACAAAAGAGTTTTTATTATTTGATAAAATGACTTTAAATAATGACACAGCAACTTCAGCTCAGGCCAAGCCTTTCAAGCGTTATATATGATAGTAATATATAATTTCGATAAAGGCATAAAAGCAAATAACTAACAATATCCAGTAGGGACCATCACAGAAATAAAATGTATTTAGATTAGTTGAAAAAAGATTGTTTATGGAACAACGTTTTTTCAAAGATGTTGTGAAGTGTTTTGTATCATTAGTGTGAGGTTGATTTTATAAAATTATTATTCAAAATAAAAAAATTGGAACATGACAGTACTGTACAGATATATAAGTGAGTAGCATTGAAAACTTTGACAATAGAAACCCAAATAAAATTATAAGACGTTTATGGTTATATACCTATTTTTTCACATTATGTAATTTTAAACAATGCATAAATTTGAAAAATACAGATTTTAGCCAATACGTTACATAGCAAAGACGACGCTTTTATTTAACATTAGCCAATCAGGATACAAATAAAATTTTTCTGATACTTGAATCATCATGAATATACTTCTAAAGGAAAGACATCATGTTATTATATTAGTTAAGCCATTCTTCCACAAAAAAATTTTGATAAATTTTTCATGGTATTAAAAAAGTAAATGTTCTTTATCATCAATTTTGTATTGAAAAACTATATCATATTCTCCTTCACACTTTGACTTCTTACGATATATTTGGCGTGACGAAGAAATTGAAGACCCTTTCTTCATCGGCCTTTGTTTGGCTCCATATTCATAGCAAAAGATATAGAGATTGAATAAAATATTTACAATTACTTGTCTGTTTTATAATTTCAGCCAATAACAACTGTTTGAGAAAAGAAAACACCCAATAGATAGGACATCATTTTCTGACTGGATCACCAGGTTAAGCACCAAGGATAATATTATGAGCTAGCATATTTTAACGTGTATTATTTGTAAGGTATAATTATCTATCAGTCGACTAAAGCTCCCAAGAAAGCTGTAAGGTAGATTTATTGTCACACCAACATGTTTTGGTCTACTTTTACGAAGACACAATCTCTTAACGCCCCACTGTGACCCAATAGTCTATACGTTAAATCCAGTTTTATCACGACAAATTACATTAACACATGTTGCGTGTTAAATATTGAGCCCCTGATCTGATTTATGAAAGAAATATTTTAAATAATAACCTCATCTGGCTCTTAATGGTTTTTAATTAACTGAAAAAATTCAACCGTATATTAGAAGAAGTGTGTTTATTTTCATTAAAATTATTCTGTTTTTAAAAATAGGACAACAGGATGTCAAAAACTGTACTACCTCATAAATTCGTTCGTTGAGGTGCGTCGTTACTCAATAATAATCATTGAAGACTGAGTTCAGCACCTGTCTGGGATTGATTTCATCTTATTTTTAAGTTCAAACCTTGTTACTTTTGTTCTGAAAGTTTTTAAACAGTGCATAGTCAAGTTCCTTATTAGTTTGACTTTTAATTGATTAAATTTTAGAATGCGTATAGCATAGCAAATAGAAAATGATTTTAATTTATTATTCAAAATGTTATTTTATTACATTTAAACAATAAAAATAAACATTACAATTTGGGATCAAACAGTTTCTATAATATTATTAATAATAATAAACAAAATTGTTGAATTATTTGTTAAGCAGTGCTTTCACAAACAAGGTCAATGAAGCATGCGCAAAATAATGAACGTTATGCATGTTGAACTGGTATATTAAGACTATATGAAACATAAAAATCCCTCAAAAATTAAAAAGGGGAAATTTTCATGCATAACAACACCCATTTTGTGGATACAAGGTATGTACATAGACATTTATATATATATATATATATATGTCTATGTACGCATAGTTGTACATATCTCCGTGTTATTATATGTGTGGAAGAGTTAAAACAAAATAAAGACACGGCGTTTATTTTAATACAATCCAAAAAAAAATTATAAATTTTAAAGATATTTAGAATACGTTTAATCATATTAACTACGGGCTAAAATTTGTTATTAAAATACACACATTATTAAAGGATTTTTTATATATTATGGTTATGATTACGAATAAAGGATTTCTAAATATTTTAGTAAGTGGACCACGTTCTCAGAATGAAATTTCTCATGAGTTCTTTATTTAGAATAGACTCCTGTTATTGAGGTGTTGTTTATTTATGTAGTGGTAATTTAAAATTCACTATAATCTGACACAATTGGTACATCAAAGCTGTAGAGATAACTATCGTCATTTACAATTCGGCATAGTAGTATGCACATTAATACCGACATCCATATATGTACATCACACATATGATCATCGTCGAAAAGAGCCTGCGTCACCATACCGAAAGCCGAACAGCCGCCGATCAGCGGTCACCACCACCGTCACGCCCGAGCGGCGGTTGGCAATCGCTTCATCCACCTTCACGCCTGTTGCCGAAACCAGCATCTCGACAAAAGCGGAGCGAGTCCTCGCCAGCAGTATCGCCGCCAGATAGCAGCAGTTTTTCACGATCACCAGCGCCGACGTAGCGTCAGCGTATTTTGCATAGCACACCGATATTAAATACATCCATAGCCCACACGATTTTATATTCAGGATTCCGCAAGTATACAATGTTCAACTGTGTAAATAAAATTGACTGAACGTTACTTTGTATTAATGAAATTCGTCTGTTCACCGGTCAAAAATACTGGCGCTTTTTAAACAAAATTATTTTACTTTACGTATCTCTTACCCAGACCACGCCGCCGGAGCGTTTTAAACGTCAGAATTTAAAATGTAAACAAACGCGATAAAAACTGTAAAGTAATTTTATTTTAATAATGTATATTCTCATGTGCACAATAGAAATAATTATATATTTATATGTTCATCTGTAAGAAAATGAAACCTCTTTATGACGCCATTTGAAAAATAATTTACTATATGCAACTCTACAGAAATTGGTTTAACAGTTAATTTTAGATAAATTCTAATTGAAAAGGCTTTATTATCATATATACATAAATACAACTTCTACAATATTTCTTTTTAGTTTATTACTGGCTGGGAAATAATATTGAATTATCTCGATAAAGAAACCTTAATTTTAAAATATTCGTATATTAACACGTTAATATTTCGAAGAAATTATTTTATTTATTGCATGGCGATAACGCATAGTTAATGCATTAATTATGAAATATTCATTATAATCGTGGTTTATAATGTTAAAAACCCTGGGTTTTCTGTTACAAATGATCAAAAACAATATGAACCACACATCATATTTTAAACAGTAACTAAAAAATTTACAAAGATGGTGTTAAACTAATTTTAGCATTACAAGATGGCAACGAAACAATGTTACACTTTAAATTTTTTTCTGCCAGATTAAAGAAGTTTCCACTAAAAATAGGCTAAGTTTAAATCGATCATTCTTACATGATTTCATATATACCACCTAGGCTACTTCGGCACAACAGGGGCTGAACAAACCAGCCGCCTGTCATCAAGACCGATAATCTGATGAGCGCGTTGAGCCGTTGTTCACAAATGTCATTTGTGACGTTGATTAATAACTTATTTATTTATCCGTGAACATACGACGTTTTACGGCCTTTAAGCGACAATATTTCAAGAGAGCCCAGACGCAGTATTGTTCACGCCGTCCTTTAAGAAGTTTATGAATCGATATTCACCTTAATGTTCTTAGTTCAAGATATGTTCTATACGCCTTCAATTGTTAATCGGATGTTAACTATTGGTATGAGTTCATTTTTGTTAGTGGACAAATTTATCATCACTCATCATCATCAGTTTCTGTGCCAGTGCACTGCTATACAGGCCTCCCTCAAATGCACTGCTCATTATTATTATCAACCAGGAAAACAACCATCACATAAAGTTGTTTTCCTGGATTAGAACCCTGACCACATAAAGAAGAGCTAATACCAGACCACGGAGGTGACATTCAACTCCTATTATATAACATCCTATTCTCCTGAATAAACCATATGCAGGCAAAACAAATCTTCCACAAGCTTACCGGACGCAGTGGTATCAATACAACGTCGACGGTTATACATTTACCGTGGAAATAGAGACGTACAACTTCAGAAATTTTCTATTTGCATTATTTAATAAACTTTTAGTAACTCCCTGAACAATTCTTAGATTTTTGACACGGGATGTTATAAGCCCAGTTGGTCTTGTATTTGGTAAGCCAGCATCTAAAAATAGTGGTCCCAAGATGTCACTCGCCCCTCAGAAACTAAGGCGGGCCACCACTTTTGTTAACCAGAGGCCACACGTACGTGACTTCAGTACCTTTGTTGTCTCCTATGGATCGTCGACGATCGTTTTGCGGACCAGGACGCCGATGATATGGCGACTGTTTCAATCGGTTGCTGGTGGTGTTGAGAAACGTTTCCGAAACAAAAAGCAGCCGGTGTACCCGTGCGGTGGGTAGCCTGCTGGTGCTCGTAAGCGATGATGACTACGAGTGGCAGGCGTTGCCATCTCATTTGTGTTTGTGTTGTTTACTGATCCTCCTTGGGCCTCGAGTCTCTGTGACCCTGTTCGTCGGATGTTATTTGGTTCATGCTCGCCAGGTACCATAAGCGACCGACCCGCATATATACGTTGTCAGGCTTTACCGGGCGAGGCGGGTTACCTGGTCGCACCGGTTCAGAAGCTCGAGGCAATTCTTTAAAGACGGTAAAAGAGCCGGCAACCTGGGTGAAGTCCCTATGTAAATCAGACGTCAGTATTGATACCACCGCGTCCCGATGGTTTAGCGGAAGATTTGTTTTGCACTACATGTAGTTTATCTTTGCGAGAGAAAAGGATGTTATACCAGGAGCTTATGTCACCCGGTGGTTTAGCGGTAATAGCCTGTTTATATGGTCGAGGTTCACGATCCCGCGGGGAAAACAACTTTACAGTGATGGTTGTTTTCACAGGGCTGGCCAATGGAGCAGTGCATTAGAGGCCTGTCCAGCAGTGGACTAACAGAAGCTGATGATGATGATGATGCGTGATGATAAAATTCTAATCACACAAAAAGTTAGACTTTTCTATACTATTGCTAACATCTGATTAACAATAAAACGTTAGAGAACATATCTGAATCAAAGAACATTTAAGGAAAAGATATCGACTTATAAACTTCTTAGGGACGAAGAGTAAACAATGCTAAATACAGATCTTCTTAAGATATTTATCATGAGGCCGTGAACGTCGATTGTTCACGGATAAATAGTCAGTTGTTGAATCAACGTCACAAGCATACGATTTTTCGTCTGGAACAGCTCGCGGAATTTTCACATCAGATTATCGGTTCTGTTACAGGCGGCTGGTCGCAGTCCAACCTGTCTTTATCGGTGCTGAGTAATACAACGGTGGTGGTTATATAAGCCCGTGTAATTAACGATTTAGTATAGCCTGCTTTAAAGCGCGAAACTTCATCTGGTTTAAAAATTTCAGGTGGTTACTGTTTCGTTACGCGGCATCTTTTGCGTAAGTAAAATTAAGATTTAACACCATCTTTAAATTTTAGTCACCGTTTTAGCTTCACTTAAGTGCATGGTTCATATTGTTTTTTGGTCATTTTGTGTAAATGAAGGCAGAGCTTAAACATTATAAATACGGAAATTATAATAGTTGAAATACTTAATTTTTTTCATAATTACCGCATTAACTTCTGCGTTATCATATTGCTATAAATCGCAAAAAATGATTTCTCACGAAATGTTAGCATTGTTAAAATACGAATATTTGAAGTGAAACTTCTTTATCGAATGAAATTCAATAATTATCTTTTGCAGTAATGAAGTTTAAAAAGAAATAATTGCAGAATCCTATTTGATGTATATACGATAACAAAAGCCTTTGTCAAATTTATCTAAACTTAAGTTCCCAAAACAGTACAGGCAGTTTAGCCAGATCAAACAACCAGTCGGGCAGACAGATGACATAAATTCAAAAAAAATTATAATTAGTCAAACTAATGTAAAGATAAGTATCAGTTACTTTAATGTAAAGATTCCTTAAAAGTTGATTCTAAGTAGTTTTTTTACAGTGAAAGCTACAGAGCAGAGTTAATTATTGCTCTGTTAAAACGCTCGACACCATGCGGTTGACTCAATTTGCAACTGTTTCAATATAACTTGTTGGAAATGCTTTTAGAAACGAGCGTTTTGCGGGTTTGCTCTTGGAGCTTAGCCTGTGTTCGCTTTTATTATTCGGAACTATAGGTATGCTGTAAAAAATGCCATCTAGCATTTAGTTGCTCTCTTATTATTATACATTTGAATCGGTAAAATTTAATAAGCATTTAAAGGCAAACTTAGGAGGTACACCTTTTTTATATTGGTTAGAGCGTTCACTTGATACGCCTTATCCATAATGAAAAGCAGCGTAAAACACGCCAAATTCGCCCTGAGACATGATATGGGAATGAACTAGTAGCCCCTCAAACCGGAAGACAGTTGAGCTGAAACATTACTGTTTGTGTAATAAATACGCAAGAAAACTGTGAGATAAACGATGAGTAAAGTTCTTAATTATTTAATTATCATTGAATCAACAAGATAAAGAAAAAATAGTTGACTTAAAGAAATAGACATCTATACCAACTACAGATTACCATTTTTTGTCAACATAGAAGAAGTTAACATTACATTGGTTCATAAACAATTACAAAATTATACTTTTAGGTTGTATATAGATTAGTGTCTCGTAGTATAATTCTTATTGCTTATTGTGGTAGGTAAGAGTTGTGCTCGAGTAATATAATTACCAAACCAATTCGAATCATGTTTTTTATGTACATGCAATCATTTCTACGGGAATAAAGGAAATACGTGCCACCCTCGTAGAAGCAAAAACGGATTGTGTAGGAATTGTATAAAGTAAATCTCTATGACTGTAATGACTTATTAATTATTATTAGCTAATTTATTGGATTACAATAATGGTAATGAACTGCAATGACTAATGATGAATTGGCATGTAGTTCTGTCAAACTTTTAAACATCCGGATTACTCTACTATAAGTCAAACGAAGTAGGAGAACCAGACCTTTACACGATGAAAACTTCTAACGTAAGCTTGGGTATTTATCAAGATCAACCTATCAAAGTCCACAGCTGGGCATAGGACTCTCCAATAAGTCACTAACAGCCACGATCCTAAGCCACCTGTGGGTGGACTACATCCTGCACTGGAATTCATTCCATTTACATATCAATACCGTTTTTATTCGCTAGAGCAGATATCCACCAAAGGTGATATTGACAACCTACGTAGGTTGTCAATATCACCTTTGGTGGACGTTATAGGGCGTGCCTTTAATTTTACTTATAACTTATCCATCCTTCGTATGCAATTTGCCCTTTGTCACGTCTCAACTATAACAGTGGCACCAGCAATTAGCCCGAAAAACACCGCGCGCTTACTTGAGCTGGAAGCATCCCGCTTAGATCTGACTAATCTTAAATTCAGTGTGCCGTTGTTTAGAAATTCTAATTCGGGGCTAGAGCTTAATATGCACGTGTCGTATGTCGACCTCACTGTGACGTGAGATTGACATTAAATATTCAGCATACATAGAAATCACAGTACTAAATCTCGTTGGGTATATTGTTAAGTCAAAAAAATTATTAACATGAAATGTTTTTTCGTCAAATTGATATAAGATGCTTAAAATAGATTATATCTATAAAACCATACATTATATTAACAAAAATAAAATAAACGGGAATAGTAACGTATGGAATCTTCTTTGTAATCTATGAATATTATTGTTATGCCACGGATGTTAAATACGAGTGGCCTAGATTACTAGCATGTGTTACCAAGTTCGAGGAAGTCAGCTTCCCTCCGAATCATAACAAAATCTATTAAAGATAAGGCTTCAAATAATCACAAGCCTGAATTCATAAGTTCGATCACAGATAGATGTAACGGCATTAACGAATTTAGCTATCATGCTAATTTAGTAGGTATCATTTTATTTGATATTAATCTGCTAAATTCGATGACTTTAAGACTTTTTTGATATAAGTATAATGCATTTTATATTAATTTTAGCATTTAATAGATCATCGATGTCACTCGCTGCATGCAGATATAGCAGCAACAAAAGAAACCTTATTGCTAGATTATGACCCGTTCTTAAAATCTTTGTTGTAAGTAATTAAAATGTTAGTTTACAATGTGTTAATCTTTATGTCTGTTTAATGCTTACTACTGCACCTACGATAAATTTTTGTAACTTCCCTGAGGTTGGACGTTAGAAAATGTCTAAGGCATTAAATTATTTATTACAGTTTAAATATATAAATAAACTAGCGACCCGCCTCGGCTCTGCACGGGAGCAATACTGATATCTGTAGAATGTATAGAAAAATTTATAAATTTATCAGAGTACACTATCATGCATTAATACTACATATGAACCTTCCTCTTCAATCATTCTATATATAAAAAACCGCGTCAAAATCCGTTGCGTAGTTTTAAAGATTTAAACATACTTAGGGATATAGAGACAATAAAAGCTACTTTGTTTTATACTATGTAGTGATGATAAACGAATAATAGCCTATTGTACAAATTGGCCTTAGTAGTGATTTTTATTCTTAACAACAGGCGGATCTGAAGATGCTGCCCATAAGAACTAATGTTCCCAAGCTTAATGATGAAAACGGAGTTATAAATTGTGTTTTCGTTTTGATAACTATAATGTTGTTTTAATAACTAATATTTTCGTTTAATAGTATCCATATATACTATTCCAACTGGCAATATTTCATGAAATACTATTATTTTTGGTTTAACAATTTTAACGGCTTTTTGTAATGCAACTGTTTCTGCTTTATGGCCCGATAAATTTCGAATATCTGAAGCTCGCTTTAAATATCGCGGTAATATATTTTGCGTCACAAGTCATTACCTTCTTGGTCGTGTTTTTATTTTTGTTTTAAAGCTGGTATTATTTGAGGCAACTTTGAAATTGTGTGCTTATAATTACAGTATTTTGGTAAACTTGTTTTAAAACTATGACATTGGGGTTAATACAGTCGAATTTCACTGAAGAATGACTGTTCTTTACGTATAATTTTTATTTTTTAATTTTTGATAGTAAGTGAGCAGTTGACTTGCCTATTGACATTATACTTCATTATGAAATTTAGGTTGATATGTGTTTGTAGGTTAGTTATATATAATTAACTCTTTTGTTTATCTTCTACCCTTTGCCTTCTACCCCGACACCACTGCCGCTGAAAATTGTTCGAAACGTTAGGAATTAAATAGCAGCATCATCAGCCATAAAATCTGTGAAAAGTCCTCTTATTCACTAAGTTTTCTTATGTTTTAATTTGAAAAAATTAAAAATATAAATAAATAGTTTACTATCGCTATTGCGAAAAAATATATTCAGTTTTAAAAGAGATTCAATTTGAAACTGCACTATTTGCACGAACCAAGTGCTTGATATTCATGTAGCTGTGACACTAATAAAATTCCTCGCTCAGTGCTCTTGTTATCACAGGTTATAAAAGTCGAAGGTTTATCGTCAGGGCAAAGGTGAAATACTAAGTAGGATAATGCTGATGGCGTATCGTCACAGGAAATTGTGTAAGCGTAGTTTTCATTTTTGTGCCCAATTTCTGTTTTAGTACGAAATATATAAATATCCAAGCTTTGGATTGCGACTTTTACATATAATAATATGTCATCTTTTGTCATTTTGAGTTTTTTTTTTTTATTAAATTTTGCAACGTTTAAAATCATTTTGGTATATTAATTAACCAATACTGATGTCCTCATAGTCGATTCCGACAACCACAGCGAATCAATAGTAGAGATCAGCCAACTCCGTAGGAGATATAAGAGTTCACAAATGTACGCGCAAACACAGGTGCCTTCCGTCTTCCTTCACTCTCATAGACCGATGGGAGGGATAATTGACACGACCGGAGAGAGATCAGACGGAGGGCTGACTTTTTACATGCCCATCCGACGCTTGGATCACCACCCAACTAACCAACTAGCAAACATGAATGACAATTTGTTGAGTCCTGGATCTTGTGAGTTGTTTGTCAATCATAAATAGACAAAAAATAATACTACACTCGTTATTAATACAATTTAATTTCATGACTTTTTATGAATTGAATAAAAGCAAATATTTGGTTAGCTCCAATAAGCTGAATATGCTTTCAGTTTTTAATTTTGCAACGCAGATGCCATAATTCAGCAAAATTCATGAAAGGGTGTTTACGGCGAATGCAAATACAAATCTGCATAACCGAACTGTTAGTTCATGAACGATTTACATATTAAAACTATAAAAATCGAAAATGCTTCACGAATTTATTTCAAAATATTTGAATTCATCTATAACTTTCTTATAATTGTTTTGGTTTAATATGTGCTCCTTATAATGTTGTATAGTACATGCGCTTTCAGCTTGTCTTAACATGATTGTAATGAAGCGTGTGGGAAGAACTTACGTTGATTCAGACACTTTTCATTGTTGCTTGCTAGTTAGTTAGAACAATCGGTCCTATCACATTGAGCAATTACTGATAATTTATGCGCCGGATGGTATGTCAAGTCGGTCCTGCACTTTGGTTCTCTACAACCGCGTCGGACCATTAGCGTTAAGAAAGAGCCAGTGTTAACAGTGGGTAAAACCACCTACGTTTCGGCTGATATCTAATGAGATCAGCGCCACAGATATTATAAGGCTTCAAAGACATTATTATATTGACAATACTTAAACACTTACATAAGAATTTGTCTATTTGAGTGTCTATGTTGCAACTGTACGCGTGAAATTAAAGCGAAAGATTATTATCATGTGACGTAACCAAGGTCAACCAATTTTTCATTTGTTTTAAAAAGGTAAAGTTCTTGACTACCGATTGACAGATCTCTATTTAGAGACCAATTTAGTGTATCGCCGTTAGGTTGTTATAAAGCCGATAAGATATAACGATTAATGCATGAAGTTAATGTTATGAATGATGATGTTACGTGTAAATAAGGTTTCTCTATAATATAATAGTGACGCTAAATGCAGTCTATGAAGTAATGATATACAGGCGCATTAACTCGTCAAGTTAGATGATATTATCGTAACTAAGGAAAAGATGCCCGAATATTTTAATATGTAGATTTTATATTCTTAGGAAATTTATATTAAACTTATTAAGAATTTTAATAATTTTCAGTTTTCACTAAAGTTACTAGGGATACAAAGAAAAGCACCTAAACAGACAAACATCAATTTTTACACTTACCACCAGGTTACAATTTATCATATAAGCGATGGTTTCAGCGTGTAATATTTTTATGCGTATAAATTATCTATCACTTGACTGCGAGCCTCCAAAGAAAGCTTTTATCGCTGATTTATTACACCAATATGTTATGTTTACTTTTGACATGACGCAATCTCTGAACGCCACACTGTAAATAAAATCCGGTCTATACGAAAAATAGAATCGATTATGACAAAATATCATTAACTTAAGCTGAGTATTACGAACTTGAGTCACTGATCTGATTGATGAAAACAATATGAAATGTAATAATAATGTCATGTAGACTTTAATAGGTTTTTATTAATTGAATCCAACTGTTTCTTAGGATCAAAGTCATTTTCTGTTATAAAATTACTTAAGGTTTAGTGTATCGAAGTTTCAAATTATTTTTGTGGTTTCGTCAAAAGGAACCCTACAAGTAAATTTTTACAGAAGCATGTTATGAGTCATGTATTATTCGGACGCATTGTGTGTTCATGTGCCATTAAATACTCTTTTTTGATGATATCCATGTACTGCATAATGCTCTATTCAAATCAATAAAAACTAATCAAAATTGTGTAAAATTTTCGCAAAAGTTGTACGTACTTTTTCAATTAATGAATTGTTAAATTTAAATGAATAAAAGGGCCTAATTTATTTTTTAAAGCACAATATTTTTTTGCATTTTAAACATTAAAAATACACATTACAATATGGGAATAATTTCAGCGTCTATAATATTAACTGGCGAAAATTGGTTGCCGGGAATTGGCTCGTTAAGTGCTTCGTTAAACAAGCACAATGAAGCATGCGTAAAAATAATGAATGTGTTTGAAATAAACAAACAAAAAATTGAACTGGTATATTAAGATAATATGTCAACATAAATAAAAAGCGTTTATTGTAATATAATGCAAAAATATCGACAAATTTAAGAGATTTTATAAAATTGTTTAAGTATTACGCTATAGAATAAAACGAGATCTAGAACGAATCTATGAATTTAATTTATTTAGAACAGACTCCTGCGGTGTCTTTTAGTTTTATGAAAGAATATTTTGATAATTCAAAGTTCTTGATAATCCATCAGCAATTGGTACATGTTATATATATTTTAGATGTAACTATCGTCATTTACAATCTTGGTATAGGTATGTACATACATACCGACATCCATATGTACATCATCGACAAGTAAGTAGTTATTTAAATAACCGTAGTTCTAATATTTATTAATTATATTCTCCTAATATCTTTGTACAATATGTATGTTTATTATGTGTCGAAAAAATCTTTTCTATAAGAATTTGTTAAGTCTCCAATACGAGAGCAGTTCGTAATTTTGTTTTACATTACATTTAGCATGGAAAAGGCAAACGATTTCTAAAACTTTTTATATGCATAATTTATTAAACTCGAGTAACTCCGGAACACTTTTCAGATTTTGTTTTGACACGGATGTTATGGGAAGCATAACTCATATATTTGGTAAGCTTCATCTACATAGATGTCCAAGATGTAACGCCCCCGAACTAGGTACAACACTTTTGCTAAACTAGATTTCAGCATTCTTTGATGATCTGGCGACTGTTTTAATTGGTTGCTAGGAGCGTTGAAAACACCCGGAACGCGGGTGCAGTTTGTGTAACGTGCGTGCGGGTTTCGCTGTGCTCGTAAGCGATGGCGATGTACGAGTGTTTGTACGTACTAGTGTGGTGTATAAGGTTAGACTGGACCCCGTTGGGTCCAGGTCTCCTGGTCCCTATTGGTCGGATGTTATTTGGTTTACGCACGCGATTAAGCGTATGGACAATATACGTCGCTGCTGTTACCGGCAGGGGTTCCTATTTTTATTTGTCTATATGTTTTCGAGGTTAAATTATTGATGTATCGGTGGGTGCCAGCATTTACAGTCCCTATGTAAATCGGCGTTGCATTGATACCACTGCGTCGATGGCGTAGCGGAAGAATTTATTTTGTACTACATGAAGTTTATTTGAGAGAAGAGGATGTTATATAATTGAGTTTAAGTGTCACACCAGGTCCAGTGGTATTAGCTCTTGCTTTATATGGTCGAGGGTTCTAATCCCGCGGGGAAAACAACTTTATGTGATGGTTGTTTTCTGGTTGGTATGGAAAATTGGGGCTGATCACCTTATTAAGTAAGATGATCCTTGTGTCGAGAGGCATGTAAAAGGTTCACTCCCAACTCGCAGTGAACCAGCGTAGTGGACTACGATACACAAACCCTATATTGAGCAAGCCTGCATTAGGGGAGGCCTATGTCCAGCAGTGTACTAACATAAGCTGATGATGATGATGATACATTTAATCACTAACAAAAAATAGACTTTCATACCAATAAGTTAATATCCGATTAACAATTGAAACGTTATAGAACATATCTTGAACTAAAGAACATTTAAGGTTAGATATCGATTTATAAACTTCTTAGGGACGAAGAGTAAACAATGCTAAATACAGATCTTTTAAGATATTTATCATGAGGCCGTAACGTCGTATCGTTCACGGATAAATAAATAAGTTATTAATCAACGTCACAAATAATAACATTTTGCCCGAACAACAGCTCGCGGCACTTTCATATCAGATTATCGGTCTTGTTTATAGGCGGCTGGTTTGTTCAACCCGTTTTATTTGTGCCGAGTAATACAAATTGTGGTATATATAAGTCTGTGTAAATTAATCGATCTTGTATAGCTACGTTTTTTTGATAAGTGAATAGACAAGTTTTATTATACGAAAAGTAACATTCAGTCAATTTTGTTGTTATATTGAACATAGTTGATTTACGTATGTGTATATTTCTAGAAAAATTGAAAGTGTTGATAAATTTTAAGGGAAGTTGTATGGATTGAACCTTTCAATTTTGATTGCCACTGTGCAAACATTGAACCAAAGGCGTATTCAAATATCGTTTTAATTGTTAAGCCTCTCTTTTGTTCTTCACGATACGATCATGTTAAAACAAATCAGAATTATAACAAAATTTGATTTAACATTGTAGCAAAGTTTACTCAAAGCTTCTCAAATCTTTGATTACTGTAAGCTTCTAATCTCGTCTTGATGTTTTGACGTCTTTGTAAGAGAACACTATGAGATTTTAAAACGGTTTACGCATTGTACAAAGAACGTTATTTTGTAGTAGTTTCTATTAACTTTTGTGAATTTTCAGTGATTAACAATTAGCTTCTAGGTTCACGCTTTGAGTCTTAACCTCGCAATTTACATATTTCATGATGTTTAATTTAAAGAGCGATAAAGTTGAATGTAAATCATAAAGCCATACTGGCCTCGGATCAACCTAAAATGAACTTAGAGGCATTTCGAGTTTATAATAATTCATCACACCCATGCAAGATCTAACAGACCTTTTAGTATAATAGCAAAAAAGTATTTAATCAAAACTTTTTATATAACTTTTATACATTTTTCAATTAACACAAATAACAGTGTGCAATTTTAAATTTGGACTCGGGTTTGACGACGACGAAATCATATATTATTTTTAAACTTTAAATTTGCTGTGCTTGGCGTAGTAAGTTCCCCCCGAACAGGTTCTTGCTTTGTCGTAGCGGTAGGGCTCAGTACCTGCGGCTTGGGCCAGCCGGGGGGAAGCTAAGAGGAACTTGGCCGGCCTTAAGAATAAGGCCAGCCATGGAGTAGGCTAGTCCAAGCTGGCTGGCGCAGCCAGCTTTGGATGCGCCTTAAAGGGTGCAGCGGACCGGGAAGAGGCGGTAGATGCGCTGCCGTCCCTGTCCTCTGCAGCCAGGAGCAGTCGCGGGAGAAGAAGAGTGTCGGTATCCTCCGTGACTCGGCGGGGCTGCTCCGCTGATGCGGTGTGGAGGGGCCGTGGGAAGACGGGACATTCGGTATGGTGTCGTCGATCTCTTCTCCGGCCGAAATGCAGCTAGCAGCGGAGCTTATCTTCCGGCGCCGTTAGGGCTGGGAATTCATCCTGCGTGGGCTGAAACTTTGACTCCCATGGCCCTGAGTAACAGACTTGGGGTCTGTTACTTGATTATAAGGGCCAAGACGAAGAGGCGCGTTAGGCAGATGGTCGTAGGGCAGGATAGGGCTGCTTGGCCGGCCAGCGCTGGTGGGGTCGCAGAACACTGCGAAAGTTCCTGAACCCCATCTCTAAAGCGCCAAAAGGAACAAGGGTGAGGGACGCTTCTCGCCAACAGGAAATGCGTTAGTGAACACAGGGTTTCTTTTAGATTAAAGTATTTGTGAATGTATAATATGGTATTTATTTACAAAAAAAGTGTAAGTCTTCCATAGTGCATCTCTGCTTAGTGTGGAACCGATTATGTTGTAATATTCGTTTAGAACTAGTATTATTAACAAAAATATAGACCGACTACAGTCTAAGTGACATAAAAACGTTACTGTTTTGTTGTAAATACATTTTAAAAGAAACAGTGACGTTTTATAATCATCAATCAAATTTACATTGTTTGTTGCTACAATTTTAAGTAAATGTTTTGCGAGCTGTCTCGTCATTGGATTTTTACACATGACAAATGCGCGTTTAATTGAACTGCCACGGGAGCAATTTCATGCAATTAATTTTACGAGATTTGAATTAATGAAAATTTATGGTATACTCGTTTTACACCGCTTATGTTTTCAAAAAAATTCAAACAAGCATTTGTCAATATTAGATAAACAATCTTTAAAAATAAATGTCTCTCGTAAATTTTTGTCTTTGATTCAAAATACTAAAACTCGTTTTATACAAAATCGTTTAACTTTTTCATATCAGTGTTAGTTATGAATTAAACTTTTATTCTTTCATTCACAATGATTTAAAAAACTGTAAAAACAAATAATACCACACTTTTATTGACATTTATCTTATAACAGCTGGGAAAGTTTGTTTTATTTAATAGTGTAGTATTCGCGTAGGTAAAAAATATTAATCTACTGTCTGAAAACGATCACTGATTTCTTTATTATAACATTAATAATTATACAAATAGTTATATATGATTTTTTATAATTAGTTCTTTTATTTTGGCAAATTCTACACCTTATTCAAAATCGGTTAAACTGATTTTTTCATTATATTTTAAAACCCATAGTTAGGAGCTCGTTGCAGCGGTTGTGGTTTTAGATTTTTTCCAAAACGCAATAATATCCGTCTATTTGAAATGAAATATTGTATTTGTATGCTTTTCATTTAGTCTATACTACTTAACATTCAAATAGTTTTAGCAAAAGTCTAGACATCGAGCAATAAATAATTTACATTTACGAAGCTTCATCGTTTTAATCATAATTTGATTTGCTAAAGTATAGGTAATAGAAGACCAATGTGCACTTTAAAATTATGTTTTCCTTTTTCAGCCTCTGTTAGTGTCATTGCCGTTCTTAATAACGTTTTACGTTTTAGTTCAGATATACATCAATGGTTTAAAAAGAAAAATATTAGATATGTTTATAGTCTAATTGCATTGACATTTTTTTAGTTTTAAAAAAAATAAACTGAAAACTACAGGCTGATGCAGTGCAGTCTTTATCTCTTAAAAAATGGAACTCACAATTTAAAGTATTTGGCATTGTATATTTATTGTCAATGTCAAAGAACGATATCACGAAAATAAACTTCCAAAGGATAGAAAGCAAAACAATGCTAAATACAGATCCCATACGATATTAATCATAAGGTTCTAAAGTCGCATTGTTCACGAATAAATAAATGAAGCTATCAATCAACGTCACAAATAATAATATTTTGTCTGAAAAACTGCTCGGGGCACTTTCGTATCAGATGGTCGGTCTGGTTATGGGGTTGGCTGTTTGGTTTAATTCCTTTTATTTGTGAAGAGTAATTCAAATGATGCCATTTATATAAGTTGCGCATTAAAACCCCTTTCTATTTTTAGTATGAAAGCTGTTTAGCTAATTTAGAATATATAACAGTTTTGAATGGACATAAAAATACTCATTGTTAATTAATTAACTTATAAAAAATGCCGCGAACTTTGTGAATTTTTAATTAGTTTTGTATTCTTTATTTTGTCTCTTATTTTAATTTTAGTAAAACAAAGTGCTACGAGTATTATCCTTTTGATGAAAAATCGTATTAAATACGTAGCCGTACATCCTTTTGTTGAAAAATCAAACAGTACAACGATGTTGACAGGATTCTATTAATTGAAATATATTATTCACATATGTATACATACATCTTGACACGTTTATACAAATAACGCTGGCTACAGTACCCTTCTAACCGGATGAAAAATAATAATGTTTTTACACTATTGCAATTGTACAGAAATAAACGACGCGGTGGTACTGCCTAAAACGTCCCTGTAAAAGTAGACCTACCTTAAAAATTCTCCATAAGTATCGCAGCCAAGGGGGAGAAGTAATAGATAAAATAAAACAAATGTATTTTATACAAGGTATTGCGTGCGACTTTGTCCGTGTGGTAATATAAAAAAGTTTTAAGTTTGCGTTGTTTTTGGAAAGAAAAACGTCTAAATTACTTTCAGATTCATATACAGATACAGCTATCTCTTAGTGAAAATGCGTCAATCTAATCAGCCATCCCAGAGATTAGCCAGAACAAGCCGAAGGACAGAGACAAAAATAAAAAAAGTGTTTTGTAAATATATCGGTTATATATTGTGATATACAAACAGCTAAATAAAAGAGTATCTGTTTGGCACTTTGTATTTTTAATATTTTTTTCAACTTTATGTATGTGCATAATCGTTATCATGATATAAAAGGTACAATTTTACAATACACTTCGCCTTTACAGTGTACTTTAATAATCATCACAAAGTGAGGGCAATAAATAAATTTAAGTAAATAACCATTAACCAATGACATAATTGGGGCAGATGGAGAGTATTCATAATTTAAAATGTGAAACAAGTAAAATTGCCACATATTTTTAATTTACTGCATTACAAATAATTAATATTATGAAGGTAAAGAAATATATATTAAGTGGCTGTATTATTTTAAACTGTGCGATGTTGAATTCAGTATACAACGAATACTTCGAAGGAAGTTTGAACGTAGCGCTGCTTTTCGATTTAAATGTATTATATCTAATGTCTTACTGTAAAGCAGAGCTAGTTAAAGAATGTTAAAAATGTCATAGTGACAAGATTTTTTTCATTTACAGCTTTGATTACGGCTAGATTATATCGCGTTCAACTGCTGTAGGTGATATCCCGTTTTTTTCGTAATTTCTTTAATACAACCACTATAATCCATGCATCGAATGCTAAAATAATGTGTGAAGTGCTTCCTGCACTAAATAAATTGTTTGTTTAGATTAGAAGTTCTATTTTCTTCTTTTCACTAAAAACACGCTAAACCAAATTAGCATGATGACAAATAATTTAAAAAGGCTACAAAGTCTGGCAAAGGTTTTCAAATATTTAATCCCTGTAAGCTTCTTATCCAGTATTTGAAGATTTAACGTCTGCGCGTTTATAAAAGAGAAGTATGAAAACTTAAAACAGTTTGCGCATTGTTCAAGAATCGTTATTGTGTAGAGGAAATTTAGCTTTTGAAAATTTTGAGTGCACCGTAAATTTTGGGCTCCTAGTCGTATGCTTTCATATGTGCATTCCGCAATATAAATATTTTATAGGCTTTTTAAATTCAATTTCATGAATGGCAAATGTGCATTTGAAACTATTTCACAGGATTTTGACCACGCTTTAAAAGTATTATATGGCTTTGAAAATTAAGGTTATTTTAAATCAGACTTAAATCAATTTAAACCGACTTTTCAAAATAGTTCTTGGAGCATAGTAATAGCGATTCTATTTCATTTTTTTTAATTTAAATTTTGTGTTTCCTATGTTACTTTAAATTTTCCTTGACTGGAACCTTATCCGCCTTGCCTAGCGGCCTCCGTTGCCTAGCGGCTTAATAAATCGGAGGTCATGGTTTTGAATCCCATTAGATAACAACGTTTGAAATACTAGAATTTTTCAATAATAATCAAAGATAATTATTATTGTTGTATTCTGCTTGTTAGGACAATTTGGGCAGATTCTCAATTGTCTGAAAAGCAAGATGATCCATGTCTGAATAGGCGGTAAAACTGGACCAGAAAACTTTTGCTCCCATGGCCCCTGAGTAACAGACTCGGGAGTTTGTTACTGATTACAGGGGCAAGACGAAGGGTGCGTTAGGCAGATGGTCGTGGGCCGGGATAGGGCTGCTGGCCGGCCAGCGCTGGTGGGGTCCATGAAGACTGCGAAAAAGTTCCCTGACTATCTCTATTAGTAAGTATTCCATAGTACATGCTCTGTTAGTGTGGAACCCGATTATGTTGTAATATTCGTTTAGAACTAGTATTAATAACAAAATATAGACCAGACTACAATCTAAAAGTGACAAAACGATTACTGTTTGTTGTAATACATTTAAAAGAAACAATAACGTTTTATATCATCAATCAAATTTACATGTGGTTTGTTGCTACAGAATTTGAGTAAATGTTTGAGCTGTCTCGTCATAGGATTTTTACACATATCAAATGCGCGTTTAATTGAACTGCCACGGGACAATTTCTTGCAATTAGTTTTAGAGATTTGAATTAATGAACATTTATGATATACTCGTTTTACACCTATGTTTTCAAAAATTCAAATAAGCAAATGTCAATATTAGATAAACAATCTTAAAATAAATGTCTGCCGAAAATGTTTGTCTTTGATTCGATATACTAAACTCGTTTTACAAAATCGTTTAACTTTTAGAACTTTCAACCATTGTCATCATCACATGTCAGTGTTAGGTATGATTAAACTTTTTATTTCACAATTGGCTAAAAAACTGTAAAAAACAAATAATCCACACTTTTATTAACATTTACCTTATAACAGCTGGGAAAGTTTGTTTTTTGTTAATGAGTAGTATTGCGTAGGTAAAAATATTAATCTACTGTCTGAAAGCGATCACTGATTTTTTATTATAACATTAATAATTATACAAATGGTTATATATGATTTTTGTAATTAGTTCTTTTATTTTGGCAAATTCTACACCTTATTCAAAATCGATTAAACTGATTTTTCATTATATTTTAAAACCATAGTTAGGAGCTCGATGCAGTGGTTGTGGTCTTAGATTTTTCCAAAACAAATAATATCCGTCTCTTTGAAATGAAATATTGTATTTGTATGCTTTTCATTTAGTCTATCTACTTAACATTCAAATAGTTATAAATGTCTAGACTTAAAGCAATAAATAATTTAGATTTACAAGCTTCATCGTTTTAATCATAATTTGGTTTGCTAAAGTATAGAGTAGGCCAAAGTATAGAAGACCAATGTGACTTTAAAATTATGTTTTCCTTTTTCAGCCTCTGTTAGTGTCATTGCCGTTCTTAATAACGTTTTACGTTTTAGTTCAGATATACATCAATGGTTTAAAAAGAAAATATTAGGTATGTTTATAGTCTAATTGCTTGACATTTTTTAGTTTTAAAAAATAAACTGAAAACTGAGCTGATGCAGTGCAGTCTTTATCTCTTAAAAAATGGAACTCACAATTTAAAGTATTTGGCATTGTATATTTATTGTCAATGTCAAAGAACGATTTCACGAAAATGAACTTCCAGAGGACAGAAAACAAAACAATGCTAAATACAGATCCCATACGATATTAATCACAAAGTACTTAAGTAGCATCGTTCACGAATAAATAAATGAAGCTATCAATCAACGTCACAAATAATAATATTTGTATGAAAAACTGCTCAGGGCACTTTCGTATCAGATTGTCGGTCTGGTTAAGGGTGGGCTGTTTGGTTTAATACCTTTATTTATATATAATCAAATGTAACCATTAAACAAGTTGCGGATTAAAACCCTTTCTATTTTAGTATGTAGCTGTTTAGCTAATTTAGCATATATTACAGTTTTGAATAGACGTAAAAATACTTATTGTTAATTAATTTACTTATAAAAAATGCCGTGAACTTTGTGAATTTTCAATTAGTTTTGTATTCTTTATTTTGTCTCTTATTTTAATTTTAGTAAAACAAAGTGCTACGAGTATTATCCTTTTGATGAAAATCGTATTAAATACGTAGCCGTACATCCTTTTGATGAAAAATCAAATAGTACAAGGATGTTAACAGGATTCTGTAAATTGAAATATATTATTCACATATGTATACATACATCTTGACATTAACAAAACGGCACAGTGCCCTTCAAACCGGATGAAAAACAATAATGTTTTACACTATTGCTGTGAAATTCTCCATAATAAGCCAAGGGGAGAAGTAATAGATAAAATAAAACAAATTATTTTATCAGGGCGTGGACTTCGTCCGTGGGTAATATAAAAAAAGTTTTTAAGTTTTGGTTGTTTTTTGGAAAGAAAACGTTAAATTACTTCCAGATTCATATACAGATGCACTATCTCTTGTGAAAATCCCAATCAAAGCCATCCCAGAGATTGCCAGAACAAGCCGAAGGAAGGAAAAAAATAAAAAGTGTTTTTGTAAATATATCGGTTATAATTGGATATACAAAACAAAAAAAGTAGCTGTTTTCCCTTTGTATTTTAATATTTTTTCAACTTATTATTTCTAATCGTTACTGATATAAAAAAATTTTACAATACACTTCGCCTTAACAGTGTACGTTAATAATCATCAAAATGGGAATAAATAAATTTAAGTAAAAAACCATTAAGGATAAAGCCTTAATAATTGGGGCAGATGGAAGTATTCATAATTTAAAATTAAAACAATTAAAATTACATATTTTCAATTTGCTGCATTTAATTAATTAAAAGACAAAGGAATATATATTAATGACTGTTTATTTTCAACTTTGCGATGTTGTTTGAATACAACGAATACTAAGAAGGGTTTGAACGTAGGCCCTTTTTGATTTAAAATGTTTTAATCTAGTGTTTCTGTAAAAGGGGAGCTAGTTAAAAAATTAAAAATGTATGTGACAAGATTTTTCATTACACTTTGATTTGGCTGATTATATCGCGTTCAACTGTTGGGTGATATCCCTTTTTTTCGTAATTTTTTTCCAACCACTATAATCCATGCGAATCAAAATAAGTGGGTTTCCGCACTGAATAAATTTTTTTTAGATTAAAGTTCTATTTTCTTTTTTACTAAAAACACGCTTAACAAATTAGCAGATGACAAATATTTTTCAAAAGGCTACAAAAAGTCTGGCAAGGTTTTAAATATTTAACTGTTGCTTTTATCCATATTCGAAGATTTAAGTCTGCGCGTTTATGAAAGAAATGAAAACTTAAAACAGTTTCGCATTTACAAGAATCTTATTGGGAAATTTGCTTTTTGAAAATTTTGAGGCACCGTAAATTTGGGTCCTGTCGGCTCATATTGCATTCCCCTTTATTATTTTATAGGCTTTTTAAATTAATTTCATGAATGGAAATGCATTTGAAACTATTTCACAGGATTTTGACCACACTTTAAAAAGTATTATATGGCTTTGAAAATTAAGGTTATTTTAATCAGACAACAATTTAAACCGACTTTTTCAAAATAGTTCTTGACAAAGGCATTCTTTAATTTTGTTAATTTAAATCTTGTGTTTCCTATGTTACTTTAAATTTCCCCTGATTGAAACCTTATCCGCCTTGCCTAGCGGCCTCCGTTGCCTAGCGGCTTAATAAATAGCGGAGGTCATGGTTTTGAATCCCATTAGATAACAACGTTTGAAATATTAGAATTTTTCAATAATAGTCAAAGATAATTATTATCGTTTTTTTCTGCTTGGTTAGGACAATTTGGGCAGATCACTCAATTGTCTGAAAAGCAAGATGATCCATGCCTTGAATAGGCGTGTAAAACTGGACCAGCAAATGCGGGTTGCTGAGTGGACAAACTTTTCGTGGCGGGATACGGTCAAAAAACACCCTCATGGAGAAGGCGTATAAATATTAGTGGAGGCTTATGTCCAGCAACGGACTAACACAGGCAGTTGATGTTGACACAGAGTTTTTAATATTTGATATTGTAATAAATGACTTTAAAAACAGTAACATATATCTAATAAACCCTTTTATGAGTGATTAATAATCAATCATTACCTTGAAATAAGGAAATATTTAATGGCTCAACTATGAGTGAATCTAAATTTTCGTTATAAATTTCCGGTATTTATGAATCTGTTATTCGTTAATTAGTAAATACATATTGGTGTCAAAAAATAGATAAAAAGCACGATATATATGTCGTTTGAACTCAAGATTCTGACATTAATTTTAAAGAAAACGTGACATAAATGTTAAGAGAAAATCTTGTCGTAGTAATTGTCTCGTTCATTTACTAAGGAGCAGAGGAGGCATGATCATGGAAAAAATAATTTAACAAACCTGGCCAATTTATTATCAATTATATTGTGTTATTTTTCATTTTATTTCGCTCGGTCCCTTTTTTCGCTTTCGCTTTTCATATTAAATTTTTGCTTAAGGCTAAACGTCGTATTATCGAACGTAAAACAGAAAGTGTTACAAAAACACATGATGGCATGTACTATGTTTAGCAATATGCGGTTTTTTAAAGAAGAAAGACTGTAATTTACGACGATTAAGACTTATGATGTCCTTAAACCTATTTGGTAAATCTACAGTTTCCTGACCTAATGAAGCACAGTAGAGTTATACCGATTTTTAAATCTGGGTGTAATATGGCCTAATAATTTTATACCTATCTCAATTTTTACTAATTTTAGTAAAATATTTGAAAAAGCTAATATTCAACCTATCAATGAAATATTTTAACAGTAACTGTCTTATTAATAACGAATAGTACGGTTTTACTAGGGGTTGCTCGACGATCTATGCTGGTGTTATGCCCATTAAGAGCATCTTTGAGGCTTGAAAAGCGTCGCAGGATTTCTGAGGCATCTTTTGCAATCACAAAAAAGCTTATGATTCCATACAGCATGAAACTCTGGTCAGTAAATTACGTCACTATGATGTAAGGAATGCCGCTCAATCTTCCGTCTTCGTACTTAAGCCACCGAACCTAAATGGTTGACGTAAATGGTAAAAGATCTCCCGGGGCCCTGGTAAATATGGGCGTCCCACAAGGGTCTATTTTTGGGCATTATCTGTTTCTCATCTATATAAATGATTTAACATATATTATTAACAAAAAGGAAGACATAGTAATGATTGCTGATAATACTTCCTTATCGATTGTCAAGGACGTACCTTACGGACGTCCTTGACAATCAATAAGCGAGTGTTACACTTCTTTTTCTTCTTCAAATTTCATGGAAATACATCGGTTTCCTTCGTTTCTTTTGTAAGGAAATTAATTACTTTTTAAAGATTGTCATTTGCACAGAATATCTTCTGAAAGAAAGTAAATAAAACAGTATAAAGCTTTTCTTTTTTAGTTGTTCACAAGCGTGACCTTATTTAAAAAAATTGCAATAGTTTAATGAAATATTTTTATTATGGTTCTAGTATTACAACTACGTTTTGATAATCAGGTTATTATAATTGTGTTTAAATATATGTATTTTTTTTAAATTACTATTATTATTAATCATCATCATCATCACCAGCCTGTTTAAGTCCACTGCTGGACATAGGCCTCCCCTAATACACCCTATCCATTAGGGGTTTGGACCGTATCCCACCACGCTGGTCCAATGCGGGTTGGTGGGTGGACCAACTTTACATGCCCATCCGACGCATGGATCATATTACTTTTCAGACAATTGGGTGATCGGCCCAAATTGCCCTAACCAACTAGGAAACAACAATGAAAATTTGTTGCGTCCCGCGAGATTCGAACCCACGAACTCCGGTTTCTAAAGCACACGCCCATACCACTAGGCTACGGAGGCAGTTATTAGTTGGTTTATATTAATACTTGATGAAATCAGTAAACACTAGTCAAGGATTCAATGCTTATACTGTTTAAAATATAAAGTAGTATAATAAAGTGTCAAGACTTGAAGCGATAAGTTATTTAAATTTATTGAACTGCTTTTAAAGTTGTTCATTCGTTATGGTATTTCTAAAATAAAGTAAAACTTGAAGCAGTTCAAAGTTACCGTTTTCTTATTTTTGCATCTTTGTTTGTCATTGCTCTTAGTTATTTACCTTTGGACTTAAATGTAAGATCATAACGGAATATAAAACTGATATACGCTATTTTGTGTACTAATAAATACTAATGTATATAAAATATATAACTTTAAACAATTTGCTGTTTGCCGCTACATTTATGACTAGGAGTTTATACTGTTTAATATTGTAATTAATGACTTATATGTTATATCCGATATTTAAATATCATTTCGGTATACAAATAAAGAAAACTTGCAATTACGAGACCAAACAACAATAAAATTGTATTTGGCATGAAGTCCAAACAAAAGGTTTTAAATGAAAATTTTAGTATCCAAGATTATTATGTTTGTATTATTAGTGAAGGAGTTTCTTGGTAATATGATTGTTGAAAATCAATTATTTTGTGAGAAGTATTTTAAATTAAAATCTGCGTGAGAATAAAACTCAAATAAAAACTATAAGTCGTTTATGATAAAAGTAGCTATTCCATCTTAAGGAATGCATAAATTAAAAATAAAAGCACAGATTTTAAATAATAATGATTTTGTGTTACAATAAAGACAGAGCAGCTTTCATTTAAAATTAACCAACTTACGATACAATTAATTTTTTTTTTCAAATAATTCTTAATATAAAATACTATTTACCCAGTATTTGATCATATCAAAACAAAATGAAAAAAGTGAGATCGAGAACATCCTACGTGTACACCCACTGGTGCTCATTTGTATTCAAAAGAAAACTTTTCTATATATTACACATTCTTGTATTCTTAATCTTACAAACGCTGAATAAACATTAGGAGCAAAAATATAACTCAGTTTATACAGCAAAGCTTTCTATTTTAACAATTATGTTTAGTTAAACATAGATTATTTAATTTCGTTCCTTTACAACGAGTATAGCATTCATAATAAATTTTAGTAGTGATTGGCATTAGATTGTGTTTAAACGTTAGTAATACTAAATTTCTGTTTTTGTAATTTTTTCATTGTTATCATTGAAAAAAACAATTATTTTTAAAGAAAAAAAATATTTGAATATAATCAAAAAGTGATAAAATTTTAATTGCTTAAAAATTTAATGTACAAAGGAATCGTGACTAAAAACGTTTATAGTAATAAATCTATAATATATGCAGACACTGCCACGCGTTGCTGCGGCTAGTATTTACTTATTTTACATTCTAATATACAATTTAAGGGCTTAAGATAAACGGAAAGAGAATAAATATCATCAGGACCACCATTTTTAGCAGATAAACGTCATTTGTAAAAAAAACAGTAACCTCTATGATGCTACCGTTACACCAAAAACATTTAAAACATGATACTGGTATAAAAATCGATTGGTTTGGCATTTAAAATGTACATACTAAGGCGGTTAATCAAAATGTTCCTTCTGTTGATAACGTGCGAAATTCTATACAAAAGAGTTAGTTTTAAAATTATAATTGTTTTTTTAATCCTTACTTTTCTATTAAAAAATATAACTTGTATGGATACCAAAAACATAATTTTAACGTTTTAGTTGCAACCATGCAATTAAAAAGCCGAAAAGTAAAGTTGACATGCGTCGTCAAGCATAAGGAAACAGTTATCTTATGAAATAATAAATATCGAATATTTACCGTACCTACAATCTTATCCGCCACTGAATATGTCGTCAAAATATTTCCTTTATATAGGATACAACATCACTTTTATTTAATTCTGTAAAATCCTACAATTTACAATGTTACACGCATGTTCGGAAGCTGTTATATTCATTACTTTTTTTATTTAATGGCCTGGTATAAAATAACGGCGTTTTGAAGTTACATTTTGTTTTCAACAAAAAATAATAATTGTTATAAAATTAAATGACCAAAACTAATAAATTTTAAGCAATTACTTTTTATTGTCCCAATTCTCCTATAATCAACGAAAAGGTTATACTATTAAACCGCGCCATTTATTGACAAGCAACGCAATCAATCGCCAACTGTCACAATCGTTTTGTAACTAACATTTGCATCACATAATAAAAGAAAAATAAATTGTTATTAAACATTATTGCGATTATAAATTAAGATGTAAGCTATTCTATCTTTTAAATTGGATTAAACTGCACATGATGGGCAACCATATTTTAAAATCGGTTAAGTATTTTAGGAGTTCATCCCGGGCAAATATCGTAACACGTGATTTATGTATATTAAGATAAGTAAATGGAAATATCCAGTATACTAATTTTTAACTATCCGTAGTAATGGATTGTTAAAATCTTTGTTATTTATTTAAATTTTGATCTTTTTATAATTTGCTCATAATAAAACATCCACGCAGAACAAGGAAACAAAGCAAAATAAATAATAATAAAACAAGATAACGAGGAAAGTAATTAAGAAAGATGTGGCCGGCTTCGTTAAAATTGTATTTTCCTGTCTTCCTTTATAACTTCCAGGTAAATTATCGGAAGGACGTTGACCGTTGGTTGTGGATATATTTCTAAAGATGAAAGTATGAAACTGAATGGAAATTTGAAAAAACTAGTATAAAAGCTTTCTTCATTAAAATAAATAAAATTAAATATTTGTGGACATTTCAATTTAGGCGACTTTAACGTAACGTTTGAATACAACACTTGCATAGATGTTTAATATTGTTTTAGTGTACCACCTAAGGTTTGGTAAATATTTTACAATTAAATACACGATTATGAATATTGACTTCATAATTGTTTATTACTTGCATACGTTTTAAACTACTTACTGTATTCAAAATAAACATAAACAATAAGGAATAATGTAGAAGATCGGAAGAATACCTGTGACATAAAAGAAAGTAATCGGTGAAATGCTTTTTTCAAACAAGTAAACTAAATAAAAATAATGAAATAATTTTATCTCTATCAAAATGCACATAAATTTTTAATATTATTCACGTAGAAGTTAATTTACGTTCAATTTCGTTTGAACGTAGAAATATTTCATCACGGCTCCATAAAAATCTTTGCTGTCCTGCTAATTTATAACAGGCGATGCTATTATACCTGTACTCGAGCATTTATGTAATTACTGGACTGGACGGAAAAAGCAAATCAAAAAAAGCAATTGTAAGATATCCTGCTAGTGATAAAATAAAAACCTGGTGGTTATGTCCAGTTAGTCTATGCGTTTAAATTTGAGATTTAAGGTTTTGTGTTAAAAATGTTTATTGGTGGTCGCTAAAGCTATACCAGCATAAATGCTAGTTTATTGCTTTGCAATTTACAAGATTTAAAACTACCACATTTAATATATTTTTTTTTTTACGGATGACTCACGTTGGTGAAGTTAACGGCTACAACCCGGCGGGTTCGAGGGCCTGTGCAACTTTAAGTGTGCACAGACTTCACCTCTATTCTGTAGCTTAGCTCCGAGGGACCCCTGAAGGGGGACCTCGGCTCGGGCTGCCACTTCTTTATCCCGTAAGCGGGCTTGATCGAGGGTGCCCAAGAATCGGCTCGATCAACCGCTGGTCAGGTCCATGCCTATACCCGTTAGCAACATTTATCGAGGGCGCTCCGGTGGGCCAAACCTCGGTTCGATAGGTTGCTTTAGGACTAATTAGTGGAAAGTATTTACCGCCCTATCTGGTTGGTGAGAATCGGCCTGGTACGTGCCGATACCTGTTATACGTGTACTCAGTTTGTCCTCGACGGCGAGGACAAGTTGTGTTGCGTAGTGAGTTAAAACGTGCTTGCACGATTGTAGTCTCATCGTCCGGATCTGTAATCGCGTTTCGCGCTCTTCGATGGATGTCGTTTTTAGCAAGTGAAATTGTTGGCTCGTAAGCGGCGGCGCTCCGAACTAGATCGTTTGGGTGTTGCGAAGCCGAGTCGAAATATCGGATAGAAGCTTGTTTTAGGTACTGTTTGATTGTGGGCAATTTCAGATCCAGGTGCAGGTCAATGTTGCGCAGGTAATACGGCGCACCAGTGGCCCTGGCATGAATCTGTTTTGCAGGACTTGAAGCTTGTCAATGGGATTGCTTTGCATGTGCAAAGACGGGACGGCATATGTTAAAATTGGACGTATGACTGTCTTGTATAACAACACCTCATTGCGCAGAGACAACTTGCTTTTTGATTTATTAGTGGAAAGAGTCGACCTAAGACGTAGGCCGCTCTGTTTCTGACCCGCGTAATGTGCGGGCCAAATGTCAAGGATTTATCTAAGATTACCCGAGTATTTGGTCTGTTTGACCCAGGGATAGGGCAATCTAGGAGTCGGACATTGGAAGGAAGGCATGGTCTTCGTCGTGTGAACAAAATGGCCGCGCTTTTGAAAGGATTGATTTCTATTCTCCATTTCCGGAACCATTCCCTAGAATTTGGCCACGGATTGAGTCTTTGACTAACTAGAATAGGACATCTACTGGTTGAGTATATGCAGGTGTCGTCTGCGAATAAGGCGGTGTCTACAAGACGGTGTTGTGGGATGTCATTAGTATATAAGGTAAATAGGATTGGACCTAATACGGAGCCTTGGGGTACGCCGGCACGGACCGGTCGAGGTAGTGATTTGGTTCCCTCTACGCGGTATCGGAACGTTCGATTCCTGAGGAAGTCTCGTATGATGAGTACGAGACGGTCTGGCACGCCGAGCTTATATAACTTGTATATAAGCCCTTCGTGCCATACTTTATCGAACGCCTTCGCCACGTCGAGGAAAAGCACTCTCGTGCGATGGCCTCGTATTAAGCTGACTTTAATTTTCTCCGTGATGCGGTGAATTTAATGAGTGCAAGAGTGTTTGGCTCGGAAGCCGAATTGAATGGGGTAGGAGCCCTTTAGATTTCATAAAATCTAATAAGCGGGCTAGGACAAGACGTTCATATATTTTCCGAAACCCTTGAGGAGGATAATGGGACGATAAGAATAGGGAAGTGCGGGTGGTTTGCCGGGTTTGAGGAACCCTATAACTTCAGCGTCCTTCCAAGTGTTTGGGAAAATACCTATGGAAAGGGCTACGTTATAAATTAGGACTAGGATATAAATTATATGTTCCAGTAGGATTTTAATGACGCGGTTTGTTTATTCCGTCGGTGCCCAGGGCTTTCCGAGGTTTGAGATTTTGATAATCGACTTGACTTCGCTTCCGGTCACCGGTGAATGTAAATCGCGAGGAGGAAGTTGAGTCAATCGCTTCGACCTCGCTCTCCACCGTTTGGCGGTGAGCGGCGTCGATCGGTTGGTTGCTTGGCGTGCATTGTGCCTCGAGGCTGTCGGCCAGGCATTTAGCTTTTTCTTCATCGAGAAACGCTAGAGGAGCATCAGGAAGGTTAGGATGGGATAAAGGCGGCATCGGAGGGGTTCCGATTCCGCCCTTTAGGCTTTTAGGAAGTTGCCAGAAGGCTTGATGGGATGGGTGCATATTGCTTAGATCTGTATCCCACCGATCGTTCCTGAATTCAGCTATGGCGTCTTGGACTGATGTTCACCACGGCCTCCGATTCCAAAGCATACGCCCTTATAACCGAAGGCTAAGGAGGCAGTTCTGTAAAGCATACCGAAGTTCAGCTTATGATCCTCGATTTAAATTCACACTAAAAGGTACGTTTGCTAAAATACTAGATATATGCATGCACATAATAATTTACTTTTTGATTATTAAAAAAATTCGCTAAATACTCGCATAATTTTGCGAATGCGAATATTAAAAAATATGCAAATATTCGCGAATGCGAATGCGAATATCTGTTACAACACTATTATCTATATATGCTTCTGCATTGATCAACACCCAAGTATGGTATAAACTTTAAAGCTCATACGTTTAAATCGGTGGTTAGTTACAGTTCTAAGATTTTTTTAAAGATTTTGTGATATCATCGAAGATTCTACTAACAATTTTATCAAAGTCTATGTACGACCAGTGATGTTTCAGAATTTTTTTTATTTTTGTTATGGTAAAATGCTTTGCAGGACAAGGAAGAGTCATGTCGGATAAGTACTGGTCAAAACCATCGAGTTGTTTTCCCCTGGCGCCTGTTAACTAAAGGTCGTAGACGTCGTTTTAACCTGTCAGAGCCCATTGCTGAGCATAGGCATCCCCTATAAGTCGCCAAGGGATACGATCCTATGCCAGTAGCATCGAGCAACCTCCTGCATATTTGTCAAGGTCATCACTCCATCTCGTATGGGGTCATCCGACACTGCGATGGCCAGTACGAGGCAGCCATTCGACAACCCGTATTGCGTCAGATTTGAACCAACTACCCGTGTCCAGGTTACGCAAAATAACTACAGGTGACATAACGACTTATTAGTTCAGTACAATTTTAAAAAATACCTTCTAAAATAAAACCCAAAAAGGTCAATGATAAGCGGTAATCGATTAAGAGGCATTTAGTCCGTATCATTTAAATTTACGACGAGCACAAGTTTAATAACTTTGTCAAGAAATTACTTTTTGTATTTGTATATTATAAATTGATAGATACAATTATAAGCTTAAAGTATTTTTACCTTTGGTGGTTATGTTCTTTAATTTAGTTATTTAGTGTTAAAACTATATTTATGAAGCTTGACTTGTCTTATTACAAAATATTTTGAAAGTAACAAAACTCTTATTTGGTGTGTACTCGGAATGTACCTTTTATTACTAAGGTTAAATAGGTATATACTAAATAAAAGTATATTAAAATACATAAAGACGGGAAAATATATTTGCATTATTCAAAGGTAACAGGTACTTACATAAATTCACAAAGAAGTCAATGTATATATATCTAAACACAGTAAAATAAATTACAAGAAACGGATTGCCGTGCCTGAGGCCGGGGAATTTTAATTAAAATTGAACACCGTTTCTGCTGTTAATTCGTTGCCCAATGTTTTTTTTAGTAAAATTACCTGAAGTACTCACGGAAAACATTTAACATATTAAGACAGATAATGACACTATAAATAAAAATATATAAAAGAATATTTTATATTGATTATTTAAACATTTGCAATAGGATAAAGAATAAAGTAATTATTATTGAGAATATTTAACTTCAATCTATTTATTCAATACCATAATCCCTAAAAGGTATCAGTTTAAAAAAACATTAAAATTTAAACCCTGATTGCCATCATTGAACAATTTGGTTATATATTTTATTTAGTAAGAAATAAACCTGCCCATTGAAAAAAGACAAAAATCTCAGTAGTCAAATTCTGTCAGGCTTGGCAAAAAGATTTCTGTGAATAACTGTTATTTATAGATATTAAAGGTCGTATGTATTTAACAAATGTAAAAAACAAAGGAAACGAGCATTCTATTCCTAGGTACCACCATAACTAATGATGTAAATGAAAAGGAGATGCAGTATGCTTTTCACTAAGCTCATAATTTAGATAACTGGTGCTATAAACACATATTATAATGATTTTGGTTAAGTTACAAAATCTGTTCATCTACCTACAATTTTCATCTAGCCCTTTTTTCCATGTTTTCATGCTTCTAAACCATCAAGGTTTACCCTAATAACAGTTTTCATGCAGAGCGGCTGGCATCTGACCTCCGTAACCCAAAGAATCAACTGCATTGTAAGGATTCAAATTCAAATTTAAATATCTTTATTCAACATAGGAGCGATACATTCACTTATTGATTGTCAAAAATCTACCACCGGTTCGGAAAATGACGCCTCTGATCTGAGAAGAACCGGCGAAAGAAACTCAGCGGGATATTTTTTGTCATCTTTTACAATATAATTGAAACAATAAACAAACTAAAATACAAAAACAAAAATTTGTCTAAAACAAGCCTGGAGCAAGCATTCCATTACCAGAGTGTGTTATCATTTAAAACTCAATTACATTGTTTTTTTCACCTTTAACACACAAACGTTCCTTGATAACTTTTTTAAATTTATTAACAGATAAATCTTGAACGTTTTCTGGGATTTTGTTGTGAAAGCGAATACATTGTCCCATAAAACATTTAGATATTCTTCGCAGTCTAGTTGCTGGAAGAATTAATCTATGCTTGTTTCTAGTATTAATGTCATGTGCATCACAATGCCTTAAAAAACTCATTTTTGGTTTTCTGCACATCCATTACATTTTCAAAAATGTTTTGAGAACTAACTTCTTTCTTTAGGGCCCAGGTTATAGACTGCACGAATAGCTCTTTTTTAAAGGACGACGATTTTATTAATATCGGCCGCGTTTCCCCACAGTAAAATGCTATATGACATTATACTGTGGAAGTAACTATAATATGGCAAGCGGGCTGTCTCCACGTCAGTTATTTGTCTAATTCTCTTTACAGCATATGCCGCGGAGCTAAGTTTATTCGCCAGTCCATTTATATGGGGGCCCCACTGCAACTTAGCGTCTAATGTTATGCCGAGAAACACAGTACAGTTAACAAGATCTAGCGCTTCCCCATCTAAAGACACTTGAAAGTTACCACATTTTACATTAGGGTCATAAATTTGACACATTTAGTCTTTTTGTTGTTTAGTAGTTAATTATTGACACTAAAACAATACGCTACTTTGGAGAGAGTATTATTTACATCGTCATTAATCAATGTAATACGTCCGAGTTTAAAAATCAAAGAGGTATCGTCCGCAAATAATACTATCTCATTGTTATTGTTAACTATATGTGGTAGATCATTTACATAAACAAGGAAAGAAAGTCCAAGAATAGATCCTGTGGGACACCCATACTAAGCCATCCAGGAGATCTGTTACCATTCACGTCAACACTTTGAGTTCGATGGCTCAGATATGAAATCAGAAGATCGAGTGCGGTATTTTTAACACCATGGTGGCATAGTTTCCTGACCAGAGTCGCATGTTGAACACAATCAAAAAAAAGCCTTTAAAAGGTCGCAGAAAATGCCTAAGGCATACTGCGATGCTTCCCAAGCCTTGTATATATTTTTAACCAGTCGAACACCTGCGTCGGTTGTAAAGCGGCCCCTAGTGAAGCCGTACTGGTTATTGTTTAGAAGATTTTTTCTGTAGAAGTGTTTGATTAATTGATCCAATAGAAATTTTTCAAAGATTTTGCTCATAGTAGGCAGTACGGATATAGGTCTAAAATTATTTGGATTCGTTTTGCTACCCTATTTAAAAACTAGTATTACTTTACTATGCTTTAATAGGTCAGGAAACATTGAATTTAATTTGCTAGATGCGGTGATATTACATCGATAACAGCACTTATCACCTTAACAGAGTTCCCCCTAAGGTGTACCGTTCTTTTTATGTCTAGAGATTTAAAAACATTGATGACATCTTTGTTACTAACTTCATTAAACTCAAAAAGTTCTGTGCATTCATTGCCATTTTCCTTTAAGAGTGATTCGGCAACTGTAGGAGATGATAAAAGAGACTTGGCAATAGAAACCAGAATATCTGAAAAAAACTGTTCGAAAAAAGTTGCAACATCACTATCAGCTTTTATTTGATTATCATTAATTTTCAAATTTATGTTAATGTTACCTTTTGTTACTTTCTCCGGTTTTATTATTTATTATAATCCAAGTCATTTTGATTTTATCTGATGAATTCTTAATTTCATTTTTAATTTGTAGGGATTTAGCCAAATAACACCCTTTTTTTATAAAAAGAATTGTTATGATTATAAGACCTTTCACTGTAAAGATCATACTATCTACGCCTGCTATTATGAATTACAATTGTTGTCCATTCACTCAATGCCACAGAACTCTTCAATTTGACTATTTTAGAAGTAAATATTGTTTTAAACTCAATTTGATCCCACACTCACAAAGATGAATTAGTCGTCAGTAAATTTGAAGACTCTTACATTCACAAATGGTTTTGACAATCGGGGCCGACTTTCTAATGCCTTTCCGACTGATGGATAATCTTACTTTTTAGACAATTAGGTGATTGGTCCAAATTGATTACACAATGTCGTTTCCGCGTCGCGAATCGCCTGAACCCACGACCTCCGATTATTAAATTAAAAGCCAGTACTACGAGTACAAGGCCATGGGGGTGATTCATCCACTTACTTACATTTGCTATATTATCCACTTCATTTCAGAATTGGCCGTTCCACCGATGTTGAGATTAGAAAATTAAAACGGCTCGTTTGTATTAAGGAACGGACAAAGGGAATCGGAGATCGCCTTACCTAATCCAATTTCATGGAAAAATATTAAGGCTGTTAATTAAAAGATTATTCATTCCACTTCGCTCTAAGCTCTTGTTATTTCTTTGAAGTACGTGGAATTGTTTAATTTGTAAGATAATATTCCCGCTAACGATTTCTTTTTAACGAAACAACAGACTATCTTACCATTTTTATTATAAATATCAAAAATCTTTTACTAATGTATAATGTAATGTATAGAAAAGATGTCAAATTTATATATTTAATGCAATTATATACCTAAGTTAGACTTTTGATGTGTGATTATAATACGCAAAGGCAATATCGTGAAAAATGGCAAATGCGACATTGTTATAAGTGTATTGTGGTTAAAAAGTCAGTAACTATTTTAAATATTATTTAGAATTATTAGCGGGTAATTGTTGCTCAAAAAAACCTTTAGTATTATGTGTCCCTAAATATTTATATGTTGAAGATGTGGTTAATTGGTATATCTTTTGATAATAAATCCAAAAAATAATAACTTAATAAAATGTTTTATATATGTTACCAATAAAAATATGACTCACAATATTGTAATTTGTAATTTAGAGGCAACACAAATATAACACGGCGAATGTTCTAATACATTCATTCAGCCTTTTGATGTTTGCCTTTTAATATGGAGTAATTTGTATTATTCTAAGTACCTTTCCGTGCCCTTGCGTTGTTTGGTTGCCGTCTGCAAAATTATTTTCCATGATCATAATTAAAGCAATTATTTACAGACCACGTTATTTATCTCGGTCGTAAAATGACAAATGTTTTTGCTTTAAATATTTACTTGTTTCTTTAATCAATGCAGCCTTATTTTAATTAGATATTTCCATTTGTGTTTTCACTTTCGTGACTAAGCAAGCAAAATTCTGGCAAACGTAAATAAAACAAAACGAATTAAGGTTAATTACAAGAAGAAAGCGGTTCTTTTTAGTTTTCTTACCAATAATTACGTAATCAAATACAAAAATAATCAAAGATCAGGATAATAGCGATAACTTTAATTAACAAAATAATAACCTTAACCTTTACGCTAACAAAATTATTCTTATTGCGGTTCTAAATCGAGCTATAACTTCAGTAACAGTTTATTTGGCAACAACAAAGGCCAAATTTATATATTACAAGAGTATCATTATCTTTACAATATCGTGTACAGGTTTTTAGTGCAAACCATTTTAATACATCTGCATAATGGTAGATTGTTTTAATTTCAACCATTAACGTTTAATTTGAATTCTATTTTAATTTCATGCGGTCACCTACAGAGAATATGAACACAATTTAATGAAAATTTGAAAGTATCTTTACCACGATTCTATGTTTAACTATACTAACTGATCTTTAATGTAGAGTAAACTTAATTAAAATGTGTACGTTATATCCAACCAAATTCGTATAAGTCATACGCCAAAGACACTAGCACTCTTGCTATACGTTTGTTCTGTAACATTTAGTATTGTAGTTATTCCACACCGATTGATTATTTCAACCGGTTATAACCGGGCAGCCTTTTCCAGTAGCCAATTTGAATATTAAACGTATTACACGTAACTCGCGGAATCCCACACTGTAGGTACAATTACGAGCGGCTCAACCTGCCCCGTGTGTGCTCCGGTTTCATTAAAACGGAGATTATCTGTTATTACGCGGTGTAACAGCGTTATTAATCACACAGCAATGATCCCCGCTTGGGTGCGCGAAACGAGTTAAAGTTATCCCCGTACTTTTTCTAATTAGAAATGTAAATAGGAGAGATTTATTTGTTGGAGATGGGGAGAATGGTTTGAGAAACTGTTTAGTGACCTTAATATTGTAGGGGAATATATCGTAAGCTGTGTAGCGCGTATAAATTAAAAATTCCACTGATTTTCACTTAAATTATTATGATGAAGATTCATTTGTAATTTATAAAAAGTTAATTTATTTTTCTTAAGTAAAGTGATAAAAGTTTGTACAGAAAAATTCTAATATAACTGATATTGCTAGAGTTAGAGGATATTATTGTAAGAAGTGTTACTAAAACGTTTTACGACGTTTCGCCTTGAACAGGCCTAACCAGCATTTTTTTAAATAGTCTTACTAAAACTTTAAAATATATTTAACCTTTGTCTACTTGAGACCTTACTAGCAAGTAGTTAGCCTGTATTTCTGAGTACTGAGAAGTCTATAGAAGATACTGAGAAGTAATAGTCAGAAGTCTGAATATTACTCCATAAAATTTTCCTCCAAAACATTTTTATTATAAAGTATGTAACAAAGTAACTACAGTACAGCTAATCGGTTCGATATTAAGACCACAAAAGATAAAATAGACAAAAGAACCGCAATGCGACTTGCTGATCTAGTCTTCAACAAAAAAAATCATCCGCAGCGGTCACTACTATGACGGGCTGAAATATTTTTTCCATTCCATTCCACCGCGTCATTAGCGATTCATCAACTACCTATCGCCGAGCCAAGGGAGAAAGTTATCGCGTAACGATGTCTCACGATGAATTTGCAATAACGAAATAGGGGCACAAAAAAAAAGCGGAAAAACAAAAAATGGAACGAGAAAGTGAGAAAGGGCGGTTCATTGCCTATTTCCATTGTTTCCACGAAACAATGGAATGATATTAATTTACTTCGCCCGATAACCGGATACGCGAGGCTTGTTTATTGCTTTGTCTGTTTTCCTTACATTATTTAAGTAAGGCAAGTAACTTATTAGCTCAAAGCAAAGGAGGTGTACAATATTTTTAATTATTAGTATTATTAACATACACTTACACACTTACACTGCTAAGGTTAAGTAGTTATTTTGTGCTTAGGTTACATTTTGTGAACAATTGGAACATATGGTAATACCCAACCATCGTCTTATTGAAGTTACGATGTATTTTTGATGTGCTTTGGCGGAGGTTTGTTTTTTATTAAATCTTGTTTAGTGGTGAGTAAATTAAGACTTAAAAGCATACAACACAGTATAATTGTAACATATTTTTTACTACTGCTAAGTTTTTTTCCCTTTTTACGACAATAAATAAAAAAACCGTGAAATGTTTCTCAACAATGTGTATGACAACTCACTAATTAATATTGATTTGGAAAAGATTCTACAGATTTGGTAATTTCATTTAACGCACTGACGTACCAGTTATTCAAGTAATTTTTCTTATATGTAAGTATATACAAGAATTTCTAAGACAATTATTAAACAAAGGAAATATATTAAAGTATACTTTTTCTTTAATTTTACATAAAAACCTAAAGGGTTGGCCAGTTATCTTTCCTTTTAGCTGTTTATTATTATTATTGACATTTTTTTAAAATAAATCCATTTGTTTTTTCTCAATTTCTTTTTTTTTTCTATAGGAACAATGTTTTCAACCTGCATTCATGTACCTATCAATCTCGCATGGCCTGTCACGCTCCAGAACTGGCGCACGCCAATAAAACTTGACTTTCCGCTGAAACGTGGATTGTAAAAATGAGATTGAGGCAAATCCGAGCTGTCTGCTCGAGTTCGTTGTAATAATTTTCATGTAGTACAAGCCAGTAGCTGTAGCGATAATTTAAAAATATCCCAATAATCAATGAACCAAAAATTTTGTTGAATCAATAGGAAACGTAATGTATACGATATGTCATAAATGCCTGCGTAGCCTCAGTGGTATAGGGTTGCTTTTAGAAACTGGAGGTCATAGGTTGAATCTGCGGGACTCAACAACTTTTCATTGTTGTTTACTAGTTGGTTAGGCCAATTAGGGCCGCGCACCTAACTGTCTGAAAAATAAGATAATCCATGCGTCGGATGGGCATGTAAAATGTCGGCCCTGCTACCAACCCGCATTGGACCAGCGTTGTGGGATACTGTCGAAAACCGCCTAATAGATAGGGGTGTTTTAGGGGAGGCCTATGTTCGGCAGTGGACTATCACAGGCTGATGATGATGATAATAACTAAGACTATTTTTCGTAACTTCTAATTTTCCCGTTTTGTCGATATAAATGTTATCTTTATTTATATTACTTAAGCAGTTTTTCTTTAGGAGTACACACATCTAGTCACTTTTAAACTTCTCCACAAAATATATGATATCTATCGCCTGAAGTTACAATTTGTACCGTGGCGACGGTCCAGACGTGAACACAATATAATGAGGATAGGAGCAAAGAGGAAAGTTTTTGACTAAACTCAAAAGTGTTCAAAGTAATTTTTCGTGTTTGATTTAAAACGATCCCGCAAAGACCTTGGATTCAATGTAGCACTGGAACTTTTTTTTAAATTTTATGTTATAAGGAACTCATTAACTTAAGTTGTTTTATTTCGTTTATATATTTATTTACATTTTTTGCACTTTGTAGTGAGTCATCTGGATATCCCTTCATCAGCCACAACCAGCCATTCCCTCAAGAGACTTTCTCTGGATGGCGAACAATCTATTGCATGCCATCCAATACAATTTTCGTCAAAAAAAAAAATGGACTAAGCATTGATGTAATATTATAAACAAAATTATAATTAATATTTTTCTTTAATTACAATTTGTTAATACATCGGTATACTATTATCACGATGGAGTTTGTTAATATGATATATGATTTCTTTTAAATGTTTAGAGCATGAACCTATTGTTTTTTGTTAATAAGAATTAATTTTATATATCAATAAAATATTTAACTTAAAAATAAAGGCAACTTTTAAAATAAACCAAGCAGAGCTGCCCGTGCAGCTTCGAGTGCGAATAGTATTTAAGGTTTTAGAGGATTACGGCGCTCGTGAGTTATTGTGGTCGACAGAGTTACGCGCTGTGGCCCCCATATCTCATCGGGTGTGGCTCCAGATTATAGCTTAAAATGCTCTGGCCTTTTTTATCGCTGGCGTTATACCAACTGTTTGGAGAAATCGTGGTTTTGCATCTTTCGTTTATTTAGAAAGATAAGGCTTTTAATTTATTTTATAAATATACATGAAGATATAACTGGAGTACATATAAGCAATAATTAGAAAAAATAGATTAATAAAAATGTAGTGAAAGATCCTGAGTGAGATAAAATATTGATAATATAAATTACAATTTGACGATTGAAATCGTAATAATGCTATACTGACCACTGACCATACTAAATTTGGTCAGTAGAGTCAAATCAAACATAATTCTGAAAGGTTGATAGTGTATCTAACAATTTCAACTTAATGTAACATGGCTACAGAAAGATATTAATACAAAAATGTTTGCCTTAGAATACATACAAAAACCATAAAAACATGGCAGCCATCAGTTGACCTGCACCTTCTATATTCTCTCCAGCAAATGGCAAAGCCTGTTACGTATATAATGCTAGGCTTGACCAGAAAACAAACTCTTCAATAAATTAATTTTAAAAATATGTATATATAGTTCTACATTTTCCAATAGATCAGAAATCTCAAATATGTTAACAACCAACGCCTAACCGACGTGGCGTCTCGTAATGCAATTTCACGAGAAAAAGGCGCCCTCTCTGAGGATTGCGTCATTAAAGGGAAATTCATAAGGAAATGTTTCCGTCAGATTGCGTTGAAGTCTCGTGATTCGATAACGGCACCCGCCTCGAAGTTCACGACGGGCAAAATGAATTTCTCCGCGGAACAAGCTTTGAAAAATTCCCGAGCTCAGCGTCGATTATAGCACGTGGCGATGAACTGCGAAGGAGGGAGAGGTACACGAAATTGTTTTCGCTCTTAACGTTCATCTTATCACGGTCGTGATGTGATTCAACGAGCAGACTCGCCCGAGACGGGGTGGCGAGTTTTCTAATTTGGTTTGTGTTGTTTTTTACTTTATACGCAACAGAAGTAAGCAATGGTTTTGAGAAAGGTCCTGAAAATTATTTAGATTAAACAATAAATCTTTTAAGTAAAATATTTTTGTTTTTTTTTAGATTTATCTAGATCACTTGTTATTTACGTAAGGCACAAGTAAAGTTAGCTTTCAAATTCTAGAAATGTTATTATAGCATAAAAATTTAATAAAACGAGACATAATTTAAATCATCTCTTAAAGTTTTCGGTAAACAGTAACTGCTTTAAAAAAAATAACAGTGTGCGTCTCTGAAAAAACACAGTTAAATTCTCTCTATGTTCACGATGATTTAAGGTAAGCAACTAAAATAAAATAGAAACGGATTTTCAATTAAACACAAAATGGCTGCCAAAAATGTTTGCGTTACTGTAGACGACTTCTGTCAATCGGGCTTAATATTTTTTTATATTTCTAAGAGTGCAAAATATTTTGCCTTTATTTCATGTTTCTTATTTATGAGTACAATAAAATTATTGAGATTATTTTCGGGGTCATGATTTTAAGGAAAACTGCTAAATTACATAAGTTTTTAGCATCATGCATTATTTTCACTGAATATATTTTTATAGCATTTTGGCAACTTGAATTTGCCTTAATATTAATTTCCATTTAAGTATATAGCCCTAAATGTATCTTTGCTCCTAGTACTCCTAGTATTGCCATGGGCGTCGGTGACCATTTTCCATCAGGTGGGCCGAATACTCATCTGCCATCGTTAGCAATGAAATAAATATTATATGGATCATTTGTACTACAGCTTTTTTCTATTTTAATAATAGCAGTTTCTGATTTAAGTTTTTTATTACCCAGTTGTCAGTCTTCGATAAAGTCTAAGACGTTTGCACAGTTTACCAAATTATTTTGTTGCTATTTCTATGATAATTACGACAGCAAACCGAGAAATCAGAGCTTCAAATAAGAGATAAATATTATTAAATAAAATGTCTATACGGATTTTATCGCATTTATTTTACACTTTAAATTCCCGACGTTTCGAACACTTTCCAGCGGCCGTGGTCACGGGGTAGACTAAGATGTCATGCGTCTTGTTGCCAATGCTGAAACGGGTTTCAGATCTTAATTTAATTAATTATTTTAGTCTGATACTCCGACCTATGCAAAATGAACTGGTTTTATCTTTACAGCCAGCAGTGGTATTATGCTTGGGTTTAAATTTTAATTTATTAATTATGGGATCCCAAGCAGGTGGTAAACCAACCATCTTCTCTATTGAAATTTGGATGTTTCTAATCTCAATAGCCTCACGGATCATCTTTGGTAGGAATCAGGTGTTCATTAGCGAGATTTGTGGTCAATCAAATCTGATTTAATGGTTTAGGGTGATTTAAAGTATGGTCACACAATGCCGACTTGTTTGGTCTTTTATATTTAATGTCAGCTATATGTTCCTTCATACAGGGTTCTTATTGCTCGCTTTGTTTGTCCAATATAAGAGAGGCCGCAGTCACAATCTATTTGTACACTCCTGGGTCTTGTAGAGAAATATTGCACTTGACAGGTGGTAGGAATTGACCAATCTTCTTCAGCGGCTTGAAATGAGTTTTGATTTAAGCCCACCTCAAAATGTAGCCAATCTTGTCAGTAACGCCTCTCAGTAACAAAAGGTAGAACAGAAGGTACTCGCTCCACTGTGGCTGCTTTCACTCGGTCACTGTGACGCTGCCGTGGCGCAGCAAACTTGTTGCAATCTTCTATAGGTAAAGATGTAAAGAAAGATTGAACATCAAAACTTACCATAGTTTCATTGTCAGCAAGATGTAGATGTTTTACCTCGCTAACAAAATGGTAAGAATCCTTTGAAAATGAGAATCCTTTGGGCTGGCCACTTAGCTCGTAGAACCGACAACCATTGGGGTAGAAAGGTTCTCGAGTGACAACCTCGTATTGGCCTTCGTAGTATCGGATGAACCCCCACCAGATGGAGTAACGACCTGTGCAAATGTAAAGGATGCAGGTAGCACAGGATCGTACTTCTTGGCGACTTCTGGGGGAGGCCTATGCTCAACAGTGGGCTCTGACAGGCTGAAACGACGACAAGATATGAAGTTACAGTAAATTTTGCTATCAGTAAACTAGTGGTATGGGCTAGTGCTTTAGTGCTCTGTAAAACTGGAGGTCGTAGGCTCGAACCCAGCCAAACAATCCGGGGACTCGGCTACAGTTCTAAATTGTTTCCTGTTAGTTAGGACAATTTGGGCCGATAAATTTACTAGAAACATACATTTATTAGAGAACATTGAATAATCCTATAAAAAGTAATAATTAATTACGAATTTCGCATGTTAAATTAGATATGTAAAATTTGTATCAATAATTTAATTTTGACCAGTTATTTACATCGTCCTTTCAATTTTAGATTGACAAATAAAAATCACATTTATCACTTTAATTAACTTATAAGCCTTATTCATTAATTTTTCAAAGTGTCCATCCCTTTCCCTGATGCACAAACAACCTTACGCATATTTAATTTTAAACTATAAAGGACGATAATTGGTGTTGTTTTAAACTTCCCATCTCATCTCATTAATTAATTTTATCTCATTATACTATTCGATCTCTTGTAAATAAGACATGCCGTGGAGAACTATTGTAAATTATTGTTTTTCATATGTTTTCATACGAAAAGCTTCTACTTTCTGTTTAAATAAAACCTTATTTTACAACTATATTCTTTTTGACGTACAAATAAAATTTCAATTGAACGACCACGCTTTCAAATAATAAAATTTTGTTCAGCCAATATTTGCTCTCTATCGTGCAGACGGTAAACTTATTTTTTCATGAAAGGTATCTCGCTTCGGTGATTTTTAATCGTAAAAGTAAATACCGTTTTGATAGTATAATAAATTAATTACTGCAATATTGTGTTTCTAATATTCACACTATTTTTTTACAATAAACTGTCATTCAATCTCGGTAAATACAAACAATTTTTTAAGCTGTTAAAATAAGATGTTCCAAAAATATCCTCGCCTGGCTTTTGTTATACCAATTCAATTTTAAAATAAATCCTCACAATAGCTTCGGTGAACATTATCTCTTCTCACAATTGTCTGGTTGAGCCTCGCCAATAGCAAACAATATAAGAGGATTATGTATCACCAGAATTATTGTCGACTGAGCGGTTACAACGTGAGCCCACCTGTTTTTATCGCCCAGTTCAGACCATTTATACCGTTACTGTGGATGATTTCTTAAATTTTATCAAGCTTGCGTGAACGAAAAAATAATCAATTCGCTTCTTATATTACTGATAGTGTACGAAGTTACTTCTGTCAGCTAGTGTGTTAATAAATATATTATATAGAAACAGTATTTATCTGTTTAAATGCTATTTATTCTGCATTGTTGTTAAAACCCTTTAAAGCAATAGAAAGATTATTGGAGAACCTTAAAAAAATCTAGACTATGTAACAGACAACCATATAAAAGCTGATGTGTAATCAAATATTTTTTAATTTATTTCATTATTAAAATAACATTTTATTTTTAAACTGTTTCCATTTCTGTTACTATTTTAAAATCAAATTAAACAAAAAAATGTTATTATAAACATTTTACGAATCTCGTAACAGTTCTCGGCTAAAAAAGATCATTTGCGAGTGCTGGCTAAGCGCGGTGGCTATCATAGCAAGTTTGGTACCAGACTGCTCAGATTGTTCTTATAATACCAAGAGTTTTCCAGATATTTATAACCAAGAGTTTTCAGTTCTTTTATGTTTCCAATACCAACTGTCACCTTAAAGTTGTTTATAAAAATATACCTATTACACAAAAACATACATAGTTAAATAAGAAAAGTTTAAAGTAATTTTTTTACAACGTGACCATGTAATATGATAACGTTGTATATATGCCATTATCATTATTAGCCGTTGACAGTTCACTGCTGGATATAGGCCTATTTTCATGAACGCCAAGACGGCCGATCTTCTGCTACTCGCTTCCAACTTTAATCGGCTCCTACCTGAAGATCAGCAACTTGATTGGCGGTCGATCAAGATATGCCATTCCAAAGGCGTCCTCCACTTCAGAACCTTATTGGCCCATTGGCCATCTGTTTTCTGGCTGTATGACTGGTCACTGACTGAACTTTTACGTTTTGACGAATTTTTACCGACAAAAAGTGGAATTTTAACAACTGTAACAAAGTGAAATTATCCCGTGATTTCTGCCTCCGCAATTTAAATGTCTCATATCTAGTAGGATATTTATTTAATCGAAATATTGTGTATGACTTTACTTTAAATAAGCTATAAACATACCTAATGCCTTTTTAATTTAATCAAAATGGTTGTTCTACGCTATTTTAAAACATAGATACATGTGCTCGCGGACTTTATTATAGTTGAGTTTAGAAGTACAATTACGTTAAACATACTTTATGTCTATGTCTTACGGTTTTAGCAGCGTTTATACGCGTTTGCACGCGGTCGCGTGGTGATGAGGTTGTGATTAACGCATGGTTGTGGTTTTTAAAGTCATAATTTTTTATTTCTCAAATATCTATTTAACTACTTATCACAAAATTATATAAAACAATCTAATAACACGTTAGCAATATAAATTTATATGATCCGTATTTTAAATTAAAAAGGCTGGAGCGACCATTCCATTATTATTTATAAATTCGTTAATATTACAATAACCTTTAGGACATATACATTACTTTTACAACTTTTTTAAATTAACAAATAAATCATATAATGCGTCTAAGTATATTTATGATAATTTTAAAACTACAGTGATTTTTTAAACAATGCTTTTGCATTACAATTTCAGAACTTATTCCGATAATGAAAGGAGAAAACTCCCGTTCAATAAAACAAAAACATCTAGACAGCAGCTTTGCTTTTGACAGTTCATGTCTGTTTGACATAATTCCTGTCGGGCATTTCTGGTAACTGTTTAAATATCATTATCAAAGCATTATAATTTTTAATTAACTATCACTATCACATAGCTGTTTTTCAGCAATGTTATAAAATACGGCATTGCTCATTAATGTTATGAAGATTGCTTTAACAAAATGCATAGTTGTTATTTGAGGTTTGTTAGATTTAATTAAAAAAAAAGAATAAACTGAATCTGACGAATTTTACATAACAACTTTCAATGACAAATTTAGTAAGGTACCAGTAAAGGCATAGTTTAAAACTAAATAAATAATATTGGCAACGTACATAAGACTTATAAGGTTTAAATTTTAATTTCAATCCATTTTAATTGTGAACCGCTTCAAGGGAAAGAAATTTAGTTACAAATCGACTGATTGACGTGCCTTGTCAGATGCACTGTTGCGTGGATTTCGGAAAGTGTTGCGCGTCGAATAGAAACGTCCATTATCATTTGCTATCACAGCGAAACTTTTACATTTTCGTTTGCGTATTCACATATAAACTACTATTGAAAAAATGTAATAACATATAAGGGCTGTTAGATAAGTTCATTTAAACAAAGAATTACCCCAGCGTGTTGGGATATGGTCCAAAACCCCTAATGGATAGGGGTGCATTAGGGGAAGGCCTATGTCCAGCAGTGGACCTAACAAAGAGCTGATGATGTGTGTGATGTGATATCACTACATAGTATACAACAAAGTCGCGTTCTCTGTCCGTGTGTCGTTTGTATGCTTAAATCTTTTAATAATTAATAGATAGAGTGATTAAGGAGAAAGGTTCATAAACATTCATAATAATGTAGAGAAACGCTGATAAATTAATATATTTTTTCATACATTGCACCTGTGCGGAGCCAGGGCGGGTCGCTAGTTATATAAAACCGGTACATATAACAAAACAGCACTTTTTAAAATTGTGACTGTTTGTTCTGACTAATCTTTGGAATGGCTGATCCGATGTGAACGGGACTTTCTCATATAAGATACCTGATGTAAGAAGATTAGCAAACAAAAATTTAAAAAAATATTTTGTTTTATGATATGGATATATCACTATAAAGTCGTATGAGACCGTTATTTGAATGTTACAAACAGACACTTCAATTTTATTTTTTTGTATAAATAACTTTTTAATAATCATTTGATAAAAAGACTAACCAGTGTATAAACTTACACTGCCCGTGATGCTTTCTTCTAAAAGGATAATAATTTAAATATAATATGATATAATATTTAAGAAACGGTTAAATCAAAAACCCTCAATAAGTAAGTATCATAAACTTAGACATAAATTTCTTGATATTAGTTTGATAGTATCTGAAAAATGTTACCCCGTTTATTTAGCGGGGTCACAATTTCGAGCGTTATAATGAGATAATTGAGTTGACAGGACAGTTATTAAATAAGGCGCGGCGTCAAGGCGCCACTGAAGATTTTCTATCGCCTTTTACGCCCTTGAATGTCTACACAAAGTTATTTGTTTGTACAGTAAGTTTGTACAATATATACAACGTTGTGAGAATTTCTGATGTTTATTTATTCTATATAACTAGCTTCGTTCTGCGGTATCTTCCGCGTGGTGATTGTTATTTGAGGTAGTTTTTACTAGAATTTATATTCTTATGAGCCCAAATGTTTCTCTCCACACTTGCATCTTCCTAATTAAGATATCTTTAATAATCAAAAGTATAGTTACATAAACCCTAAACCTAATTGTTTAGGTAGGTAATTGTGTGGTAGATATATAAAAATACCCATTTTCTACTTCTTATGTCTAAACTTCTTTATTTAAACTCTCTTACAGGGAGTTTTATAATTTTGTATGCAGAAATAAAAATATGGACTCATTTTCAACTTTACCCAAATTTGAACATCTAACGTTAACTTGTTTTAAGGCATCATTGGAACATAAAAGAATTACCCTAACGACCGTAAAAACTTTTTATAAGATAGAGTTTAAATGGTACAAAAAGTTTTATTACAACAGATTACAGATTGAACTATCTTTCTACGTTTTATGTATGTATGTTATTAATAGATGTTTTTGAGCTATGAATTCAGCTCTATTTACCTGAATAACGGCGATTGATTCAAAATTAAATGCATTACGATTATATCGCTAGACTACGTTACATCTTATCGATTTCTAATACTTTTACGTATTTGACAGTCATGAATCGATTATCATAGACGATTCAAAACTGCAGATTCATAGTACGATCTCTTTTCTATTTTAATTACGCACTTGTACTGGCATTTTGTCATTGAATTCCAGTATCATAGCACCATCTATTTTTCTAAACAGAAATGAATTGGTTTAGTGATAGTAAGCGGATCTCTTCTGATTACATTCCAAAAGTTTGCACTGGATTTTCAATTGATCGTTCATTTGCACCATCTATTTAATCTACTGATAATGAGCTGCCAAATCGAAGTTTAGGATATCTAGAAGATGGTAGACTTTGCTGGAGTTAGTGTAAAGTTGCCAAACATATCTATGGATAGGAATCATAGATCGAATCATATGCATTATCGTCTACATTTATTTAATTAAGTATATAATTATCATTCGAATATATAGTAAATACTCGATATAGACATTATCTATATTGGATACATCTTATATATGATAGGATTATAGATGTGTGATACTGGATATATTTGAAGTTATTACATATACCATTTTTTTTGCAATATATAGAAATACTCGTTTAGAATTACTAGCTTGCACCAATACCTTCTGCATATTATCACTGGTAACATATGTAGTACTATTATATTTGAAGGTTGATTACCATTACCATTTATATAGCTAAGTATCTCACAGCTATGAAGTTACTGTTATATAAGAATCAGCTCAAGACCATAATGTCACATCACCTTACTCAGCTATATTCATTTCAGTAAAACAATATTAATAGTCCTAAACACAGGTAGTAGCTATTCATAATTACCATCTGTGAAAACCATACATCTCAACCAATATGCTAAGGTTAGCTTATAAAGTCCAATCCTACGCTCTAAGACCATATGTCATTGCAACCTACAAAACCTAAATTTATATATTCGATTTCATAAAACTAATTGTAACATCATTAAACACCATGTATAGCATTGCATATAAGTCGCTGTGCGAAAGCTTAACCAGTTTGAACGTTTGTGATTCAAGCAATAGACTTTCGTAACCTGACAAACATTTAAATATACGTACATACAACAGAAACATTCCTAAATTTAGTTTGTTGGTTAAGCTTTAAAACGCTAATGTAAATACATTAATAATGAGCATCGCATTTGGCGTCAAGTCGCTGCAGCAACCTGTTTGAACGTTTGTGGTTCGTACTCATTTTCGTCGACAAAACTAACAAGTACAAAACAGAAACATTCCATATTCTTGGTATGAATATCATTGTGCGTTTCTTATGCCATTAATTCAGGTCGTTGTTACATATGGAAGAGTAAGCCGTTTCTAATTTGAAATAAATGTTTTTAACTAGGTCTTGCCCGCGATTTTCTCCGCGTGGCATATAAACTATTTTTTTTTAAATATTAAAAAGGATGTAACTTCCGGTTGCATCAGCTATTTTCTAGTGCGAGTCCTGTGAAAATCGGACCAGTCATACAGTTAGCCAGTACAAATAGACAGATGGGCAAACAGACAGACAAAAATTTTAAAACGTTTTACAGAGACTTATATAGGTAATACCAAGAGTTTTTCCATTTTTTTATGTATCGCAATACCAGCTATCACCTTTAAGTTGTTTATAAAAATATACCTATTACACTAAAACATACTTAGTTAAATAAGAAAAGTTTAGTAATTTTTACAAGGGTGACCATGTCAATACAGAAAGAGTTGCATTATCATTAGTAGCCGTTGACAGCTCACTGCTGTATATAGGCTCTATTTTAATGAACGCGAAGACGGCCGATCTTCTACTACTCGCTTCCAACTTTAATCGGCTCCTACCTGAAGATCAGCAACTTGATTGGCGGTCGATCAAGATATGCCATTCCAAAGGCGTCCTCCACTTCAGAACCTTATTGGCCCATTGGCCATCCGTTTTTCAGGCTGTATGACTAGGTCACGTTTATACGCGTTTGCACGCGGTCGCGTGGTGATGAGGTTGTGATTAACGCATAAGGTTGTGGTTTTTGAAGTCATAATTTTTTTATTTCTCAAATATCTATTTAACTACTTATCACAAAATCATTAAAAAAAGGACCAATTGGAGGCTAATATCTATCATTTAAAAAAAGGATGAACTGAATCGATGCTAGGAGTGGAGCAACAAGATAACATATATTAAAAAAACATCTGACATCATCATCTCCGAATTGAATACCTCCTTCTTTTAGGAAATCTTTAAAAAAAACAGCTTGCACTGCGTGTTCCATAGCACGTTGAGTTTTAGCTTTTTGTGGACATTATATAGTAAGATACACGCATACCTCAGCATACTTTCACCTTCAAACCCTGCTGTATCGGAGACGAGAAAATGTGGTTTAGCTGCGGGCGGTGGAGTTGTCGTTGTACACCTCTAATGTTCTCCGAACCGATTTCGACTACAGCATCTGATCTATACAACAGATCCGCCAACTACGCAGGAGATATAATAGTGCACAAGTGTACGCATAAAAACTGTTTATATCGATTTTAAAAGATAATTACATAGCTTTAAAAACTAGAAGTGTAATATTTGCTTATCGATATTAAGATCGTTACAACCAGTTTGGAAGCACGCCTCTGACATGAGAAGAACTGGCGAAAGAAACTCGGTGGGCCTTTTTTTTGTCAAATTTTAAAAAATCTAATAACACGTTAGAAATATAAGTTTATACAATCCGTATTTTAAATTAAAAAAAGGCTGGAGCGACCATTCCATTATTATTTATAAATTCATTAATATTACAATAACCTTTAACACATATACATTACTTTACAACTTTTTAAAATTTTACAAATAAATTATATAATGCGTCTAAATAACTTTAAGTATAATTTTAAAACTACAGTGACTTTTTTTAAACAATGCTTTTGCATTACGAATTTCAGAGCCATTCCGATAATGAAAGGAGAAAGCTCCCGTTCAATAAAACAAAAACACCTAGACCGCAGTTTTGCTTTTGACAGTTCATGTCTGTTTGACATAATTTCTGTCGGACATTTCTGGTTAAATATCATTATCAAAGCATTACAATTATTAATTAACTATGACTATGACATAGCTGTTTTTCAGCAATGTTATAAAATACGGCATTGCTCATTAATCTTATAAAGATTGCTTTAACAAAATGCATAGTTGTTATGTGAAGTTTGTCAGATTTAGTCTAAAAAAAAGTTTAAACTAAATCTGACTAATCTTACATAACAACTTTCACGGACAAATTTAGTTAGGTACCAGTAAAGTCATAGTTTAAAACTAAATAAATAGTATTGCCAACGTACATAAGACTTATAAGGTTTAAATTTTAATTTCAATCCATTTTAATTGTGGACCGCTTCAAGGGAAAGAAATTTAAGTTACAAATCGACTGATTGACGTGCCTTGTCAGATGCATCGTTGCAGTGGATTTCGGAAAGTGTTGCGCATTGAATAGAAACGTCCATTATCATTTGCTGGCCACAGCGAAACTTTTTACATTTTCGTTTGCGTATTCACATATAAACTACTATTCAAAAAATGTTATAACATATAAGGGCTGTTAGATAAGGTTTATTGAAACAAAGGAATTACCCCAGCGTGTTGGGATACGGTCCAAAACCCCCTAATGGATAGGGGTGCATTAGGGGAGGCCTATGTCCAGTAGTGGACAATTACAGTTTGAAAATGATGAAATGATGATGATATAATAATGTAGAGAAATGTTGATCAACTTATATATTTTTTCATATCACTACATAGTATACAACAAAGTCGCGTTCTCTGTCCCTATGTATGCTTAAATCTTTTAATAATTAATAGATAGAGTGATTAAGGAAAAGGTTTAAAAATTTATAATAATGTTAAAAATGATAAAATATATTTTTTCAAATGATTTAAGGAACCAGGGCGGTCGCTAGTTATATAAAACCGGTACTTATAACAAAAAGATTTTTAAAATTTGGACCGTTTATTCGATTTAATCTTGAATTTGGGATCCGAGAACGGGGACTTTCCAAAAATAATGGAAGATTAGCGGACAAAAGATATAAAAAAAAAATTTAAAAAAATGTTTTGTTTTTATGATATGGAATATCAAAAAGTCAAGGACTTTATTTAATGTTACAAAAGACAGTTTAATTTATTTTTTAAATATATAACTTTTAATAATCATTTGATAAAAGACTAACCAGTGTATAAACCCAACGCCAGTTGCTTTTTTTAAAGGAAAAATTTAAATATAATATGATAAATATTTAAGAAACGAAAAAAACCCTCTAAAATTCAAAATTTAATAAATTTTGATATTAGTTTGATAGTATCTGAAAATGTTCCCGTTTATTTGCGGGCACACTGAGCTTATAATGAGAAATTGAGTTGACAGGACGTTATTAATAAGGCGTCAAGGCGCCACTGAAGATTTTATCGCCTTTTACGCCTTTTAATGTCTACAAAAGTTATTTGTTTGTGCAGTAAGTTTTCTTGTAACGTTAGGAATTTTGATATTTATTTATTCCTAACAATCTTTTCTGGGTTTTCCGGGTAATTGTTATTTGAGATAGTTTTTATACAATTTATTTCTTTGCCCAAATTTTCTTCCATCTTCCTTTAATTAGATTCTTTAAAATCAAAAGTATAGTTAAAAACCCTAAACTAATTTTTAGGTAAGATTTGGTGGGGTATATAAAAATCCATTTTCATACATCAAGTCTAAACGTTTATTTAAACTCTTTTTCAGGGGTTTTATAATTTTTATCAACTTTACCCAAAATTTGAACATTAATTAACTTGTTTTGGCTAAATTGGAAATAAAAGAAAAAATTTAATGATCGTTAAAACTTTTTGGATAAAATTTAAAAGGAAAAAGTTTTAAACAGATTACAGATTGAACTATCTTTCTCGTTTTATGTAGATGATTGATGATATTTGGAGTTAATTCAGCCATTTACCTGAATAAGCATTTGATTCAGAAACTTAGTAATCACAGTTACATTTATTTTATAATTTTACCAGTTGTCAGCGTGATAAATTTAATGCAGACTCAATACTTTCTTTTCATTTTGCCTTTTACTGCATTATTGATTGTTCCATTATCAAGAACGTTGTCAAAAAACTTGTTCAAGGTAAGGACTTTATATTAATTCCAAATTTACTGGATTTTTCATTGATCGTTCTTTGCACCATCTATTTTTCTCCGAAATGAGCTGCCAATGAAGTTTAGGTTCAAAGATGGCTGGTTTTCTAGTTTAGGAAGTTTGAAACATCTCCAAACAAGTCAAACAATTTACCCTTTCCTTAATTTTTTTGTATAATTATCAATAATGCGAATATTAAATATAGAATATATGACATATCCATATGGAATGTCTAATTTCTATTATAATATAATTTATTTTTGAATATATAAAATTCAAAAATTACACTTTTGACAATTTGATATGGTGTATACTTTATATTTTTGAAGGGTTATTACCAACATTTTATATGGGGAAGAAAAACTGTTTTTACAGCTGGGACCCCTGAATTTCACAAAACAATATAATGCCAACAGGGTTCGATTACCATCCAAAGCCATGCCATCTCAAGTATTTAATTCATATAAGAATCTTCCCAAGACCATAATGTCACATCATTTTACAGCTACTATATTCGACTTTCATAAATAAATAATTTTAATTATATAAACCCAGTGAGCTTATTCAATAAATAAGCCAAAAATAAAGAATGGGGCTTTAAAGTCCTTAACCTTTCAAGAAATATACGTACTAAACCCAAAAACCAAATTTATAATATTGTAAAGAAAAACGTTAATTAAATACATTAATAATGAGATCGATTTTGCGATCGTCGCTGGGAAAGCAACCTGTTTGAAGTTTTGGGAGTACATAAACATTTTCGTAACACCAAAAACATTAACAATAATAAACATTCCATAACTTCTGTTAAAATTCATTGAAGGCCAGCCATTAATCAGGTGTTTTTATATGAAAATGCCTTTTTAATTTGAAAAAAGTTTGAATAGGTCTGCCCCAATTTCCCGTGGCATATAAACAATTTTTAAATATTAAAAGGATGTTCCGGTTGATGCTTTTTCTAGGCGAGTCCAAAAATCGGACCAGTCACAGTTAGCCAGTTAAGACAGATGGGGCCAGACAAAAAAAATTCTAAACGTTGTTTTGTTATATAAACGGTTATAGTCACTTTGTTCTTATAAAAAACAGTTATTATTTATTGTTACAAAAGATCTCATTTTTTTTAAATGTTAGATAAAGTTCTTTAACGTTTTATGGCGTTTTTAAGAAAATTGTGTTCTAAAGTTGGATTAAAAATTTTGGGCGAATTATATTTATTTTTGATTAAAAATCTATACAACAAAAATTATACACCCAAGAATGGACTTATTTTACCACCCCAACTAGAATCAAAAACAAATACCCAAAGAAGGAACTTTAGGTTAGTTAGATTTATTTAAAGTTAATAAAATTGGGTTCTCTCTAATTTTCTTATTAAAAGTGATTGAAAATTTTTTGAAGCATAAATTCCGTCAAGGTGACCGCCAGCCGTAACTTTTTGTACTCAATTCCGACTTCCCCACACTTTGCCAGGTCGTCACCCATCTCGGGGTCCCACTCTGCGATGGCCAGTACGAGGCTGCCACCGAGAACCTTTTTCCCCTATCGGTTATCGGTTTCTACGAGCAAAGCCGGCCCATTGCCACTTTGCTTGCTAACTTTCGAGCATGTCGGTCACCATCGTTCTCTGCGGATGTCTGTATTACGCACTCTATACGCGAGAAATTCGACATAGCCAGCCCCATAGCTGAGACTTGAGTTTCTCATACGGCCAGCAGCTACGATTTCATTATAATATATAAAATGATGTAACAATACAGTTAAGTAATCATTGTATATTTTAATAGGTAAACACTTTATCGATGTGTTCTCGGTGTATGCATATTTAATATTAATCGTTTAGTAACGCATTTTTTTTGCTTCGTCGTCGTCGTTTCAGCCTGTCAGAGTCCACTGTTGAGCATAGGCCTCCCCCAGAAGTCGACAAGAAGTACAATCCTGTGCCACCTGCATACACCAACCTCCTGCACATTTACACAGATCGTCACTCCATCTGGTGGGGGGTCGTCCGACACTGATCCGAAACTCGAAAACCTTTCTTCCTCAACGGTTATCGGTTCTACGAGCTAAGTGGCCGGCCGATTGCTGATTCAACTTGCTAATTTTGCAGTCTGTTGCTTATGCCTAGTTTTGCGTGAAAGTCCTCAATCAGCATGTATTGAATTTTAGAGCTAATACTACCTGTTTGCCGCGATTTCATCCTCGTCGAATAGGAGAAATATCAGCGAGGTGTATTTAAATATACTGAATTATTTATGTAGTAAGTAATAAAGATAAGGTGCTCTCTTTGTATGTGTCTATCTTTAGACAGAAAGTTTCCCAGCTTTAGCTTCGGTACAGTTTCAAACTACAAAATTACTAGAAAAACAATTATTAGGCTCATTTCAAGGATCTAGACACAAAATTTCATCGTTTAATGTTAAACCATGAGGAATTTCAAATAAAACTTTCAGCCTTTCAACCACATTTACATATGGAAAGTAGGAAAATACTATGTTACTTTGTAAACATATTAAAAAATACAAAACATCGTAGTCGTTATTATAAATATCTTGCAAGAGTTACCGTCGTAGCCATGTTAAAGAAAGAGGGTAATAGAATAACACGAAATTAATATTTTATAGACACGTTTTAAGATAGCAATAATACTAAACCGATGGCAACTATCAGTTGTCAATCAATTGATTAGGCTTAGGGGCTAAGAAAAAAAATCTCCTATTTACCATTATTTAAATACCTATTTATATTCAAGAACAATTGGCAGTGATTGGCCCAGAGTAGGCAAGAATGAAAAGCGTTGAGGTAAGCCTTTGCCTACCAGTGACACACTAGACAATATAGATCAATCAATCAATCAAAGAATGATCAGAAAAAAATCAATAATATATGTTGTATTTTACGACTTTGACTAACTTTATAGAAGGATGGAGATTTAATTACTTTAACAGTCTTTACTTAAAACTTAACTTCTATAATCACCCCTTATTAAACATAATTACTATTATTACATTAAATACATATACATTATTATTAAAAACCTGTTTATATTCAAGGAGAATTTCAGCTAAGCTATGTTCACTGGCATATAGAACAAATTAGTTTAATTTGAAATATGTCCGTAGCGCTCGAATCATTTTACATTTGCTTCCTGAAAATAACTGGTAACTCAGGTATGGTCGTAGTTTTGAAACTGTCTAGTAGAATACAAAGCAACATTCTTGCATATTAAACCGTATCGTAACCGTAAGTATCATCATCATCATCATCATCAGCCCGTGCTAGTCCACTGCTGGACATAGGCCTTCCCTAATGCACGCCTTTTTTATAAGGGGGTTTTTGTATCGTATCCCAACACAATGGTCCAATGCGGGTTGGTGGGTGGAACGATTTGTACATGCCCATTCGACGCATGGATCATTTTAATTTACAAACAATTGGTTGATCGGCCCAAATTGTCTGAACAAAACAGAAAACAACGTTAACACAAAGTTGTTTCCCCGCGGTATTCGAACCCACGACCTCCGATTTATGAAGCAAGGGCCAATACCGCTAAACCACGGAGGCGGCTAGTAAGCAAAATTGTTAAATTAAAGATGTCCTTAAGAAAATTCATTATTAAGAGCATTATGAAAACTAATTAAAATTGTTGGACGACTTTAAGTGTGTCTTTTTTATTTTACATGTAATTTATGGGTAACTAAAACGAAACATTTTTGCTTACTTCGTCTTTATTCTTCTACTTTATTTTTCTACTTAATCCTTTTAACATTTTTAGATTAGATTTTCTTGCGTTAAAATTATCATCATCATCATAACACTGTGTAAATCCACTGCTGGACATAGGACTCCCTTAATGCGCGCCACCGCTTCGGTTATTATCATCCAGCCCACACCGGCCACTTTGCGAATGTCGTCACGCCATCTTGCCGCAGGGCGTCCCACACTACGTTTGCCAAGCCACGGTCTCCACTCCAGAACTTTCCGACTCCAGCAGTCTTCAGTTCTGCGGCATATATGACAGGCCCACTGCCACTAAAGCTACTAATCCGGAGGGCTATATCCGTGACTTTGGTCCACTTATATATAGTCTCTTTGATAGATAGTCTATAATACTCAAATATAATACAGCTTTCTAATAGGGAAAGAACATTTCGAATCGGTTCAGTAGTTACGAAGCCTATACAAACAAACAAACAAGAAAATCGTAACAGTGTATAAAATTTGTTTAACAGTCAACCCTTCGTGTATCTAAGTAAATGCAATACCAAAAAGGGATTAAAAACACAAATTTCTCACAAAATATTTGAACAAGTTGCGTAGTACAATAATATAAATTTAAGCGGCTGGTGCTTGTATCATGCAACTACACAACTTACTTTAAATTGCATGTTACTAACAGCATTGCTGCTGAACTTCACCTTTGCACGAGTTAAGTAACGATTATTTAGTTTGTAGTTTATTTACTAAGAAGAATATTATAAAATGAATTCAAAAGCATTATGTTTTTAACAGCAACAAAAGTAACAAAATATTTATTAAGAATTGTGGTGTCTACAATATGTCTAAAGTAAAGAATTACTCTAGTTAAGGCATAAACGAAAAATACAAATGTCGTATCGATAATTCAATTGTCTAATCCAAATGCCTTTACTCGATTTGTTTACTGAAATAAAAAATATTTTTCCATTTATGTAATTCGATTACATTAAATCTTTAAGTGTGCTACAGTGTACAGTGTAAATAAACAAGGTGTGTTATAATTTACATAATATTATGTTACTGGAGATTTTTGTGAACGTAATAAGTTTCCTTATTATATTATATAAAAGATTTTGTTGTTTTTTAAGTCTTTTGCATAAGGAACGATCATAAGTTTTTAAAATGGCATCTGTATTATTCACATTTATGTGGCAATATTTTACACCTACTATTATTGTAAAGCGTGCTAATATAGTAAATGCAGAGTTTTGTAAGCATGTTTGTTACCGTTTCACGCACTGAAAATTTATATTAATGAAAGGGTTCATTAGTGTAATCGGAGTATTGAACGCTGGAGTACTTTATGGACTATAATTTATTGTTTTCATAATTTTTCAAATAAATTAATAAGTATATATCTGTATCAAGCAGTCACACGATCTTGGAGCTAGTCCGGTTAAAGTTACTCGTATATAATTTGTAACCAAATTATTTACCTTTAATAGTCCAAAAATCATTACATCTGTATTTAATTTATTTTTTATTGTCATTGTATTGATCTTTTTAATCAAACTAAAATTAGTAATTTACTTTGACCGCACAACACCGTAATATGCTATAAGCGTGGCCTCAACTGGGACTAGAAATCATTTTTATTTAAACGCCTGCCTTTTGACGGACGTGGTCCCTTTTACCAGGAAATCGTAATTCCACACCACGATGTTTATTTGTGCCACAAAAGTGTGAAAACAGCGAAGATGACTTCCAAGTCAATTTTGACTAGGTCAGCCGATTTATATTAGAGATCAGCCAACTCCGCAGGAGATATTATAATGCACAAGTGTACGCGCATACCTAGGAAGAATCTATTACTTCATACTCTCATATTCCAATGAGACTGATAACCAACACGCCGGAGAGAGGACCGTAGGATCAATTTTCTATTTGCTTGTCTGCTGCAAGGTCATTTTACTTCATAGGCAATTGTGATCAGCCTCGTTGCCCTAACCAACTAGGATACAACAATGAAAATTTGGTGAATCCTCGCTTCGATTCGAACCAACGACCTACGTTACTAAAGTTTAACAGTTTATTCAAATATTCTTAATGGAAGGTGTGTATACGCCGTATTATGTGAGAACCCATAATTTTATAACGCCCTATAGACATTGTAAGGCGTTAGGAATACTTGCATGCGAGATTTTTCGTTAAATTTACGATAAAAAAAATTCTTTTATACGGAAACTTAAAGAAAAAGAAAATTTTGAAGCTCGATTTTAACGTGGTATAGCTAAACTTTTAACAGGATAAGATAGATAATAAATGTATATGAGAAACTTTATATGAAGTTTTATAACATCAACATGGAAGTTTGTAATTTTGTAACGAATTTTTTCTCATCTTTTTCGTTAAGTTTGACCTGTAGAGCATAATCTAGTTGAAAAAATCTCTTAAATTTTTGACATTTCGAAACAAGGTACTCGATTAACACAGAACTTGTGCAAATAGTTCACTTCATAAACGGTTTCAACGAAGGAAAGTTGATTTTTTCCAAAATATTCAATAGGACAAACATCTCTTCAATAAATAATGTTTTGTATATATATATATATAGTAAATTATAACGTCAATTGTCCAAGCAGTACAATTTTGGTGAATCTTAAAAAACATTGGCTAACAGCAATGGATAGATACACGAGACAAGATTTATTACGAGCAGAATTTATGGCGTCATGTGAAATTTATAGAGTACATGATATAAGAAACGGTCTTGGCAGCCCGACACCAGATTTCCGGGCGAACCGCAACTTCTTGCTAAGAAACTGCTCTTTTTGCTAATGCTGCCCTCCTTGTATTTCGTGGCTGTACAAGTTCATCAGAAACTTTCAAAGTTGAAGGCGGCGTTTTTGTATCCATACCCGCAATATTCTAAAGTTTAGGATTGTAAGGCAAAAATAGATTTTTTGTTGAGTTGTTAAAAGCGTATATATAACATTATGTAGTCTAAATGAGAGCACCGAGGCCGGTCATGTTTAATAGATAATTTAAAAATCAAGATTAGAATTAATTTTATACATAGGATCATAACTAACTTAACTTTGTAATTCATTTATAACTAGATGGTACCTGCGACATGGTCCACGTACAATCGTCTAATTGATAAGCAGTCATTTTACGGTAAACTTATCTCTAACTATATTAAATCGATGCATATTTACTATCACGTAATTATGTTTCATTTAGGAAAAAAAAGATTTTGTTAAGAGTGATAGGTAAACTGAGAATTACCCGTTTAAAGTAATATATTTATAATAGAAAGTTGTCGTAAAGTGATCAATATGGGTGTTTAGGTAATAATCAGTTTTTATTATATACATTTTGAATGTTCATGGCCAAATGTATACATTAATTGACACTAATACCACAAAAGTTAAAGTAGGTTCAGAAACAGCAGGCACGTTCTACTCCAAACGAGATAGCACGTTGCAATTTGCAGACATCACTCATCCGAAACGTCAACACAAAGCCTCAGCACGTAAAGAACATGAATTACGCCGTGAAACTTTCACAAAGCCATTTCAGTGGTATGGAAAAATTTTATTACACCTCTTTGCGGGTATTGCATTTTTTAAACGAAGCACTAAATGTAAAATGCGCTTTTAGATTTGTAGTAAGATAAATAATTACATTAAGAAATTAGGAACTAAAATGTTACGAACCAAATTAGGGGACTATAGGAAAATTTGTTTTATATTATAAAAAACAACCTTCGTGGTCTATTAGTATCGGTCCATACTTTACAAACCAAAGTTCCAAGATTCGAATCGTTTGTAGTGAATTCATTTTTATCATAGTTTGATTTCTTTGGACAATATAAGCCAATCAACCTACCGATATGTTAAAAGTCGATCGTCATAGACGTCAATGCATTCTAATTTTCTGTTATGAATTTATCAAGCTCAGATGCCAGTGGCTCTGCATATTTTAGCTAAATCTGGGTAGATTTGAAGTCGACCTTATGATAACTTGGGAAGATAAGTAGGATATTAGATCATAGACAGTAATATACAATAGCTCCATTCGCTTTTCTATGACGACTGCTTCGCAAAAATGTATATTAAGTATGCATAGTTACTATTCTTTACTAATGATAATTTTATTGTAAGAGAGATAGAGAGAGATAATTTCTACTGTAATATTAACTGTTCATATTTGTTGGTCGTAAGAAAACAACATAGTGGAGTATATCCAATGATAAGTTACGTGGTTGTTTGATCCGTAAACTTATAAAACTGTAATTCGTATCATGCGTTTTCATTCAAACATACAACTGAAGCAAACACTTCAGCTTTATGTATTCGTAAAGACTAGCCAAGGTATACGCTGAACACTCTTGACAAGTTTTACGACCAACCCGCATTGGTTTTCAAGCGAATTAGGCTGTACTTGCTGCCGTGGCGGTCAAATTTATTACTCGAAACTAATAGAATGCAGCTGTACCTCGTTTCTTGTGCACAGTTGGTTCAATTGTACAATATACTGCCTACGGCCTAGTGAATCAACGAAAATTTGTTGCATCCTGCATGGATTCAACAACTCTTGTTTCTCAAAAGTCTTGTGCTTTATCTTGGTGTGTCGGTTTACCGTCCTATCAGATTATTGAAGTTAATTGGTAAGTGAATTAATAGAAACACCTGTGTTTTCGCATACAATTCTGCACTTTAAAGTTTCCTACGTAGTTGGCTGATCTCGAATATATATAGACATAACGAAAATAGTTGCATATTAATCCATAAGTTATTGTAAAATATTTGCTATGGTTTGAAGCATAATTAAATTAAGTGTGTAAAGTGAAATAGCGTGAAAAGTTAAAAAGTTTGTAGAGATGGACCATACAAATTTTTCCGATAAAAATATTAGTACGTTATTTAATCTTGCTTACATGTCATAAAAAACTTATGTTCCTCTAATCAATATGTAGCTTTTTAATAATTTATTTTTTGGAATAAAAATAAAAAAAGGTTATGACTTAAAAATGTAGAAGATGAATTTTAATTTTACTTATTTGGTAATGCGATCTAAAAAGTCAGATTGAAACATTTCGTAGTAATAAAAATGAGTCATCACCACTTAACAATTTTATGACGACAGACGTCTAGTACTTGGTTAGGTTTATTAAAATAAATTAAAGCAGCAAGTGGAAATTGTTTAATTTAATTTTACAACTCATTTTGAACTGCGTGGTGTTCTCGGAAGCACTCGTGAACTTTATCTTCGCACGAGTTAAATAATGATAATGTGCGCTTGCATACTTTCAACATGATATTATGTTTAATTGAAGTGAATTTTTTTATTATGAAAAAAGAAATGTAAAATTGTATCCGTATTAGGTATTACCTTTGTTGATGCCAGATATTGAATGTTAATATACTAAGTTAATAAATATGTCATATTTAATAATTTGGTTATAAATCGTTCTTCTTTTTACACATTCAAGTCATCGTTGTCTTTAAAGTGGTCATTTAATATTTAATGAACACAATAAAGTTATTATCATCATCGTCACCATCAGCCTGTGTTAGTCCACTACTGGACATAGGTATATATTAGGAGGTTTTTGGACCGTATTCCACCACGCTGGTGGGTTAGTGGGTGGACCAACTTTTTACGTGCCTATACGTTGCGTGGATCATTTTGCTGTTTAGACAATTGTGTGATCGGCCCATATTCTCCTTACCAACCAGAAATCAACGATAACATAAAGTTATTTTCCCGCGAGATTCGAACCCACGACATTTAGCTGCGAACAAACGTCGTAATTCAAGGGGCGTTATAAATAAATATCACACAACTTGCAAAATTTCACTCCGAAAACGCGCCAAAACATGACTCTCGGCTGAATAAGCATCAAAACTTTTCCGCGGAAACTCGATGTTACCGATGAGCGTAACTTTTCCTAAGTTCATTTCGATGCCAGCGAATAGGAAAGAAACTAAGATGTTAGACTTGTTTCAAAGTCAGGGCTTCTGCTTCAAAATTATAACGGACATTATTGCTGGTGATGAATTAAATATAAAATGTACGTTTTCCGGATTATATCTCTAGTACGAGGAGGAGGACTCTACTAATAAAATCAAAACTGTTCATTATTTTCTCAAAGCCATTTTTCTAAGTTATCATAGGGTTGGATTTACATGTGTGATAGTGTAAGGCACAGCAAGTGATATTCACCTACCTCAGCCTAAAGTGTAAACTGCTTTAAATAGATGAAATAGCAATAAGTATATCTGACGTCATGTAATGACTGCTAAAGATGGCTACTCTTTAAGTGCCCATCTAACGTACTTTTAAGAAATATGGACGTGTAGTCTATACTCATAACTAACCAGATGACTAAACAATTAAAACTTTCGTGAGACATTGCAACGAAAATATATTTTACAGAACAGCTGAGCTCACGTGATATCGGTATTGGTGCCGACTAGTTTCAGACTTATTGGATGTCCTTCTTCAGGACCAGTGCAAAACGGAAAGCGATCGTCAAGTTATCTCCTGAAAAAGAACCTCCGTTAGATATGTATGTATATATAATTTACAATAGTATAATACAGGAACATAATAGTTGAATTCCCGGAGAATAAAGCCCACGATCTCCGATTTGTAAAGCAATAGCGCTTGGAGGTGGTTATCATAACTATTAATTGTGGATTACTTATAAATTATTAAGTAACAAAAAATAACAAGATAATAAGAATAGCGCAAGAAATGTTATAATTTGATATAAATTTAAATTGTTCATAGTGTCGTAACTTGATAATCTGTTGTAAAATAAAATTAACAAAACTATATTAAATTTACCATACTTCAATTTCTTTACATATGATACGATCTTATAAATAATATCAATAATTTTTGCTTACATTTAGCAATTAATATTTTAAAAGAATGTAGCTGTATATGTGGTATATTCAAAAATGACTACATCGTTATGAAATTTATTAAAATTTTGCTATCCCTTATGTTTCTTATCACTACATCAAATATACATTCACGATCAGTCTGTATTAGTCCAACGCTGGACATAGGCCTCGCCCAATGGACGTCTTCTCCATTAGGATGTTTTTGGACATTATCCCACCACCTGGTCCAATGCGTGTTGGTGGGTGGACCGACTTTTTACATGCCCATCCGACGCATGGATCATCTTATTTTCCAGACAATTGGATGATCGTCCTAAATTGCCCTAACCAACTAGAAAACAACATTTGTTGAGTATCCGCAGGATTCGAACTCACGATCTCCGGTTTCTAAATCACATGCCCATACCACTATACTACGGAGGCAGTTCTTATCACTAATATTTCGAAACAATCACAGGTCTTACCGATAAAAATTTTGCTCATTATTACGGATAAACCAAATTTTACTAATTTCAAATAATAAAATGCAAATTAACGTCACCCAAGTATAACCCCCCATCTTTTATTTTTGTCCGAAATTCTAAATTGCTCTTTGGCAAATTTTATTGGAAAAGTAAAGCAATGTCAGCTGGCTGACGCGCTCGAGCAACTTACAATTGCTTTTTTTAGGTAACTTATTATAAATCTAATTGAATCAAATGATATAATGGAAATTTGTATTATTTTTTTATTTATACGTCACATAAATTTTGTTTAATAATTTATCCATACACATTGTATATTATATTGCATTTTTTATTCATATATAAGATTTTGAATTCTTAAATATGCATGTAACTTATGAATCCCCGTTGTCTAATCATCAGCTGCAGTAATGAATTCAAGTCCAAGGCTTTTAAACTTTATAATTTTTAGGAAAACTAAAACAAATCGTTTTGTGTTTTAAATTATTGGTAAAGTTAAATATTTTATTACTAAAAAGGCTTTCACGTAATTCTTAAGACGATTTACCTAACATGTACAACACTTAGAACTTGAAATAATGTTCTATGGAATAGTACATCTTAAGTAGGTACACAATTTTTTAGAAGTAAAACTAATATTACTAAAGGCAATTCAGAAAAACTATTTTGATATAAAAATGCATAATAAAATGTTATGTATTGTTTTGTAATAAAATATTTATGTAAGTTCTTTTTCCAAGCTATATTTCTTAAGCCTACCCTTCCTAGGCTTTGTACCCAACCATACTCACCTAAATAACAGTTTTTGCGTATAGCGGCTCGAATCTAATTGTCACAACCCAAAAAATTTAATGCATTTATAAACGAAGTAGGTTTCAGGAGATTTGTGGGCACCGATATACTATAACGACTGACAAAGATGGTTTTGACAACTGGAAACGTCCTTTTAGTAGTGTATTCGATGCATGAATCATTATACTTTTTAGACGATTGGGTGGACAGCCGAAACCAACGGTAACAAAAATTGCTTTCCCGCAGGATTCAAACGCACCTACAGTTTAAAGCAATAGCCTGTACTGCTTGGCCATGGAAGTATTAAATTCAGACAAATTAAGGACATAAACTTACAAAAATTATCGGTAGTAGGTCCCCTTTTTACAGGGGACCTACTGGGTGGGTACCACCGCGGTTCCTATTTCTACCACAAAGCAATAGTGTGAAAAAACTATAGTGCTCCTGTTTGAAGGGCACCATAGCCACCATATTTACTGGGTAAACGTGACTTAACATCCTATGTCTCACGGTAGGCAGCGCGATGGTGATACCAGTATTGGCAAGGTCTACTGGCGTCGGTGAGCACTTTCCTCAGGTGGCCCGACTGCTCGTCTTAAAAAAAGTGAAAAAAAAACACGGTTTTAATACTCCACTTAGTACATAATTCGTTTTTTTTGAATAAATAATTGAATTACCTTATTTGCTTATTCCGAAAAATAAGCTTTTATTAGTTGACATATGTACCTTTCTATCCATATAACCAAATGACCGTAAAGAAACCTTATTGAGGTAAGAAACAACCGTAAACTACGAAGTGGTCCTACATATAGGTCTATGCTGCACGATATCAGTGGAGACTCGTAATGTTGTTTGCAAACTTTTTACGGCTTTACGCGTTCCTGGGAATTGCATGAAACAAGAACCCGGTGGAAACTTCTGTTTGATTGAGTTAGAAATGTCTTAAAAGAAACCTTAGTTTTGAAGTGAAATAAAGCAGTTCATTCATATTTTACAACTTCCTCCTTTTCTTCTAATCAAGCTTGGCGAGTGTCACGTAAAGTATGAATTTTGTTTTGTATTTGTTTACTGAAAACAACATTATTTTTATATTGCCGTTTTATATTTGCGTGTATATAACAATATATTTCGTCTTCAAAATGTCTTTGTCAAATATTCCTATTATGCATATTTATCGAAATTGAAAAAGAAAAACATTATTTAATGATGTGAACACGTTATTTTTTTTCTAAGCGTCGGGTGTAAGTATAAATAAAAAACGGATATAACCAATAAAATTTATAAAATGTAATGTATCTTTTTATGTAAACGGTATTATCCAAAAACAACTTTAGCATGTTCGTAATTAAAGTGCTTGACATAAGTAACATTTTTTATTATTGCTATTTTCTTGTTGAAACCTCTTAAACGGCCATCATACACATACCATTTATCAAATTTCTTTTTCGGTAATAGGGTACGGTTTTAAAACCCTTTTAATTCTATTATATTGCAGTCTCAATCAGAACCTATTATTACCGTAAATTTAATCTTATGGTTAAGGTTAAAATAAAAATGTTTTAAACTTTAACGGCTACAATAACATAATAAATAATCTGTATTCTATACTATTATTATAAAGAGCAAAGATTTGTTTTTTATGTGCATGTTTCTATCAAATAAACTCAAAAACTAATGTGCCGGTTTAAAAAATTGATTAAGCAACGTTGAGAGCTTCGTAGTGTCGTGGGGCGCCCTGGATATTCGCAGATTAAGGCCAGGGAGCCGAAGTGAGGCGCACATGCGTAACCAGCTCCCCTGACCCTGAGCCCCTGGGCGGCCGGCAACAGGTTCGCCGCCCCGAGCTCAAGAGTGGGTATCTTTTTGCTCTGCACAGCAAAAGCACCTAAAGCGACGGTCCGGGTGTCTCAACACAGCCAAAAAGAAGAGGCCCGCGAGAGCTAGGTCATGCCGATATCGCCGAAGACTGTTAATAGTACTTGCGGACCTGGCTACAGTGACATGAGAAAGGAGCAACTGTTGGTTTTTTAGTTGGTGTACTGGCCGCTCCATCTTGGTCGGTGAGCCCCACATATCCCTCACTTAGGCGCAGTAAGTCCGTAGAACTCGATTTTCCAACGGTACAAAAAACCATTCTACATTTACCCAGTATTATAATATAAACTTATTTGCTCAAATATAAGAAAGTAAATTTTAATTATCGGATGATGGCCTTGAACCATAAATAAATGCGGCCGGCGTGGATAAGGGGCAAAGTGAGATATTTACAATCAATCGCCAAACATTATAATATAGGCAAACTGTCTATGAGTAAGCACCGTTGTACCGATCTTATTTGAACGCCGGAGCTTCGGGAAAGTTTCGCCATTTCCCTATACCGAGCGAGCCATTCACAACAATGATTTATGTGGAAACTAATGCTGGATGTCCAAACTTTGATTATCAACATTCTCTAGGGGTTTGTTGTACGATGATATTTTTCTATCGATTAAAGCCTATTAATATAGTAAAGTTTAAGAATGTACGTTTCTTACTGTTTTACAAAAAAAACTGCTTAAGTAATTTGAATAAAAGATACAATAATAGAGCCAACAGGATAGAGCAACTTATGGACTATTATAAATTGTTTGCATATCATTCAAACTTAATTTAAAAGTATATGCCTGTATAAGGCAATCCCAATATTTAGGCTAATTAAATTAATTATCTTTAATAGTCTTTCAAAAATTATTCCGACTCTAAATCACCATTGATTTATCTTCATCATATTGAACAAAATACAATTTAAAACAGTAATTTATTCGTAACGCACTACACCGTAATGTTGTATTAACGTGGCTTAAACTGAACTAGTGGACAACTCCAAGCCACAACAAGCCTCCGTAGCCAAGTGGTAAGGGCGTGTACTTTAGAAACTGGCGGTCTTCGGTTCGAATCCTGCGGGACTCTTACAGTTTTGGTAGATCTTAAAACACATCGGCTAACAGCAACGGATAAATACACGAGACAAAATTTATTACGAGCAGTATTTATGGCGTCATGTCAATTTTATAGAGAACATGATATAAAAACAGTCTTGACAGCCTAACGCCAGGTTTTCGGGACGAACCGCAACTGACTGATCTTTTTGCTAAAGGCAGCCCTCTTTGTATTTCGTTGCTGTACAAGTTCATCAGAAATTTTAAAAGTCGAAGGCAGCTTTTTTGTATCCATACCTGCAATATACATAAGTTTATCGTCGAGCTTAGGATCTCGAGGCAAAAAACGATACGTTTTGTCTTTAAACATCGCTTTAACTGCCTCCATAGCCTAGTGGTAAAGGCGTGTGCTTTAGAAAACAAAGGTGGTGGCTTCAAATCCTGCGGGGACTCGAAAAATTATCATTTCTGTTTCGTAGTTGGTTAGAGCAATGCGGGCTGATCATCCGATTGCCTGTAACATAAGATGATCTATACGTTAGATGGGCATGTAAAAAGTCGGCCTTATCTCTTTCTCTTTTCATCGGTTAACAGTTCCATCGGACTTTAAGAGTATAAAGGAATAGGGAGCGCCTGTGTTTGCACGTACACTTGTTCACTATAATATCTCCTACGCAGATTTCTAATAAAGATCGGCCATTGAATTCGTATTCAACTAGGAGGACATTAATTATATTATATAAACATTGCGTTTAGTTGGTTTACTCTACATTACTTACAGCCTAACTATTACATAATATTTAATAATTCACAAATCCTCGCAAAAAAAATAATGACTCCTACCAAGGATGATTTATGATGCTGTTAAAATAAAAAAAAACATCTTAGTTTGAATAGAGAAGATGGTTGGGTACTGCAAGTCCTCATAATAAAACTACTTTAACTCTCGGTTTGCTAGTTATATATACCATTTTTCGCCTCGGGAAAATCCATTTCAAAAATCTAAAAATAATGCGGACAGAGCCGTGGACGGGCTGCTAGTATGCATACAAAACTATCCAACAGTATTGATTCTAATAGTATTAGCTATGCAGGATTATTTAAACGATTGTGTTTGTAATAAATAGCTAAGGAAAGTTTTTCCATATTCGTATACCGTCGATCCGTTAGTTAGCGATGATTCATGACATATGTAATGTTTACGGTTATGAGAACTTTGATTATAAACAGTTCCTCGAAGTTGTTGAATGAGCATATCTTACAATATGTTGATTCAATAAATATTTATAGAACTATATCAATTTCTCAACCCGATAAAACAGAGTTAATTTTTTATAAAATACAAATATTAACCCTTGTTAGTACCATTCGAAACCAATTCTATATAATATATTAGTAGCCGTATATGTTAGAACATTTCAATAATGGAAATAAATAAAATCCATTAGTCTTATAGCATTAAACAAAGGTAAAACTGGACAAGGACCTGGTTGTTTTCGCATAAAAATTCAACACTTTACTTTAGATTTGTATGTTTTTTAAAGTAATAAAGTAAATTCTTATAGCAAGTTATATTTATTATATTGAATTTCACAAGACGTTTTGAACTATAAGGTTTTCACTAAAGTGCACGCGAACTCAACATTCGCTTGGATTAAATAATATAAACGATCAGTAACTTTAAATGACTTATAGACAGATGTTTGTCTAATTTAACGTAATTTGTCAAATATTGTCTGAAAAATAACATAATCTATGCGTCGGATGGGCATGGAAAAAGTCGGTCCACCCACCGATCGCATTAGACCAGCGTGGTGGTATACAGTCCAAAAACCCACTAATTGCCAAGGCGTGCACGAGGGGAGGCCTACGTTGAGCAGTGGAATATAGCTGGCTGGTGATGATGATTACTATTTAATCCCAATAATAACAACCAATAAATATTACTTTACTGAAACTCGAATATCTTAAAAAATAATAAGTATTGAATAAACATTATGACAACCGAATATGTCTTTATGATATTTTTTCTCAAAGTACCTATAATTGTGCTTATTATAGTTAAATAAATTACCATAAAACTAAATTATGAAGAATCTTGCTAAATTATGAAGAAGCTTGGACTGTAAAAGTAAACTACCCAAGAAAGACATTACCAATACAATTTTACGGACATCTCACGGATCGGATAGTGTCTTATTTATTGAAACATGCAGCGTCAGCGTTAACTTCCAAAAAAATCTGATGCTATCGACGACCAAGGCTTTTTGACGGTGGACAAACTAAAGCAGTTCCTATAAACTTAGAGGCAGGCAATCAGTTCTTTGATACAGTCCAGTTTTAAAGATCTTTCAGAGCAACTTAAAACTATTAATGAACAATGTAATGGGTATCAGGAATCAGTAGCATTCATTAGTAGCCGGTATGAAGATCTGCGCAAGGAATTAGTTGATTTAAAAAAACTACTTTCGGCTACATCATCTGAAAAAAAAACCTTAAGAGATGACAATATGACTCTTCAGGAAAGCCTTACCGCACAGTCAATTAGAATTAAGACACTCTAGGAAGAAAACCTCAGACAACAACAGTTGTCCAGATTGCAAAACATTAAAATTACGGGAATCCCCGAAAATAAGACGGAGGATACAACACTACTTGTAACGAAGTTATCAGAACATATCGGCGCACCAATACAACTCAGTGACATAGAATTTGCTCATCGCGTACAACCGAGAAGGGCCGCAAGTGCAGCTACTCCTCGTCCTATAGTGTCCGGTTTAAGACAACGCGTAATGAAAGACAAACTAGTAGCAGCTTCTCGCAAACAGCCTTTAGATGCCAGAAATATGGGAATGGAGACATTGTCCAGTCGAGTTTATATTAACGAACATCTCACTAAAGATGATAAAACGTTGCTAAGTGAGTGTAAGAAAAAGGCTAAAGAAGCAAATTATAAGTTTGTTTGGACAAAAAACTGTCGCATTTACGTACGAAGAAGCAAAACGTCACCTCCTGTTCTAATATCTTCGACTACGGATCTGTCCAAAATTATATAATTTATAATTATTTTAAGATCATTTTTAAAAACGCCCGGTCTTTCAACCACTACACACTTTACATAAACTCACCACACAAAACTCATTACATAAATCCTACTAGCGATTCCGTCCTTAAAGCACGTCTCAATTATAAATTGTGCAGTCAGTTATTTCACTTTTATGTTTCTTACTATTACCCGTTAATTTTTATAAATCATTTGGTTACAAGTTACGTTTATTGGTGTATAAAACATTGCTAATGGCTAAAGAGAGAAGAAATCTAACTTTTTACTATCAAAATGTTAGGGGCTTACGCACTAAAACTATCGAGTTTTATAACAACCTACTATTGTCCGATTTCGACGTTTTAATTATTACAGAAACTTGGCTATGTGAAAGTGTCTTTGATGCTGAAATAAGTGATTCAAATTACAACGTCTTCAGACGAGATCGAAGCACTCTGGGTGGCGGTGTAATGGTTCTTTGCAAGGCCGCATTACACGCATTCTGTACGGTCCGATTGGGATTGTAATAACCTTGAGTGTATATGGGTAACGATTCCAGCAAAAAGTATAGGATCTCGATATGATTTACATATTGCTTCAGTCTATATTCCACCTCATCAACACTACCCTGAGAAAAGATTTAATGAATGTAGTTACAAATGTCCGGGATCAAAATCTGATGAATATCTCGCTATCGTAAGTGACCTTAATCTTCCCTGTATAGACTGGACCTCTGGGGAGACCCAATATTAAAAGAAAGGTTGTGTTGTAGCCAAAATGCGGCAATTGATCTCATATCTTGTTTCTATTTCCAGGCCTCTCGCAATTTAATGCCGTGACAAACACCTGCAGTAATACATTGGATTTAGTTTACGCTAGCTTTTATTTAAAAGTGTGTAAAAGTGACCACATACAAATTAATGAAGATACGTTTCATCAGCGCGGTTAACATGTCATTAACTTCCCTTAAATCGTGTCGCGATACAATTAAATTATTCAATCACGCAGACTTTAGAGCATAAACAGTGAAATAATGAATCATGATTGGTCATTTATTTTGAGGAGACTAATTTAGATGACGAAGTAGCAAGTTTTATCAAATCCTAAACACTTCGATTAATAATCATGTTCCGGCAATACGACGTGGCAGCAGGCACACATATCCGATTTGGTATAATAAGGAAGAGTATTAAGCTCATAAAAGAAAAAAAAAATTACATTCTAATTGGAAGAGGCATGGAAACCCAATTGACTATTTACACTTTTGTGAACTGAGAAAGAGACAAAAGAAACTTCAAAATGAATGCTTCAAATCATACATTATTAAAAGCCAAGAAAATATTGCATCTAACCCTAAAAAATTTTGGAGTTATGTAAAATCGAAACGAAAGAGTTTGACTAATTATCCTAAACAAATGACATACGGTAGTCTTATATTAACCAATCCTGTAGATATTTGCTGTTCTTTCAATGACTTCTTTGAGAAAAACTTTAGCACTTTAACTATTTTGACCATAACGACATGTTGAATTGTAACACTTTTAATACTATCAGCATTAGAAAGAAGAAGTTGAAAAATTAACTACTAGCCTAGACATTACGAAAGGTGCTGGCAACGATGAGCTTCCACCATCAATTTTTGTCAATTGTGCAAAGTCTTTGTCTTCTCCAATAACGATGTTGTTTAATAGATCTATATAGGACGTTACTTTCAAAGGCAGTGGTTATATGAGGTTATTGTTCAAATTACATTGTAATGTATTCTGGGTTCACATCAAGGTTCCATTCTAATTTATATAAAAATTGAAGAGTTTTTAATGGTTACGATATATCTGGAGCTTCTATAACATTCTCAATCTCGAACGGAATGAAAACGGAAATGTTGACTTGAAGAATTAATGTCTAGATCCCTACGACTTTGTACCCCAAAAACTAGAACAAGGCATAAACGGATATTTGCCACTAATAAAACACGCTCATATTATGCACAAAATTCAATTGTTAACGCTTACAAAAACCTACAATAATTCGTTTCAAACGTTGATATATTTTGGAAGAAAAGGAATGCTTTTGAACTGGATGTTATAAATATTTTGACAGAAAGGGATAAAAAGTTGCTAGTTAACATACATATAAGCACACACACACACACACATACAATCACACACACACAAATATACACACACTAGCCACATCATTTTTTTTAATTTAGTCTTAACACTTACTGTTATTATTGTAGTGTACTTGCTTACTTACGTTATTAGTGTTTACATCTTACTATTCTAATTATAATATGTTTTAATGTTGTTATTGTTGAAGTTATACTTTTTAGGCGCGTTATGAAAAATGATGAGAGTGAAATTTTAAGATGCGCGCGCACCTGTGACACAAAATTAACAGTTTATAATAAAACGGTGAAATGGACCTTATTACATAGTGATAAGGTTGATTTTGTGTAGTGATAATGGAGTTGTCGTTTTTATTTGCGATAGTTGTTGCATAATGTGCTCTATGAGTTAGGATGAAGGTTCGTTTTGGTATATATATGTATATTATTATTAATAATATATTATTATGTTATTTAAATTTATATTAAATATATATATTAAATTTATTATTATATAAATATATTAATTTTGTAATGATGTTTATTCAACTTGATATAATGGTAATATTTTTATTCATTTAATATATCAACATTGTGATTTATCTATGTAAAACGTTTTAGATAAGCGCCATCTAGTCACACATAATCAAAGCTTCTGATTTATAGTACCGCTGTACAAGTAAGCGACATCTCTTAGGAATTCTACATTTGTAAGCAATAGATGGCGCTGAACTGCCAGGTATATGATATATTAAAGTACGTCTTGTGAAACCATAAATTCTTAATCGAATTATTTATGATTAGTTCTTGTAAATCTATCATCTTTAATTATTTTAATTATTTTGATTGATATTACTTACTATTTGTGAATATTAGTGAATAAAATTGTGCTTATATACTTTTTAAGTGCTCCAATATAATTGAGGTTAACTATCCGTATGTATTATTTATTATATATATAAATTAAAATACTTTTATTTAATATAATTAACACTAAATATTATTAATGTTAAATACTTATTATTGGTTATTTAATATTCACAAAATAAATAAATAAATTTAATAAAACATTTAATAAAACATTTAATAAAAAGTTTGTGATAAAATTAAAATTGAACATCAAATTATAATATTAATTTTTAATATTTGCTATTAAATTGAATAAATAATAAATATTTATAAAATAACTAAATAAATTTAATGAAAACTTTTGATAAAAATGAAAAGTGAATATTAAATTAAGAAATCAATAAAAATATTTAAAAATGACCAACCTTAAATTGATTTTTGAATTTATTATTAAATTTATTTTAAAATATTAAATAATCAATAATAAACATTTAAAATTAAGAATCTTATAATATTTAGTACAAATTTTGTCTTATATATTTATTATTCTCTAAATTTTGTTTTTAATAATTATATATATCTATATATAATTATATTTATATATATATATATATATATATATGTATATATATTATTTAATGATGCCAAAGAAGTATAACTTCTCACGCGCTACATATTTTATACTGTTTGTGTTGGTTGCAATTGGATTGTTGACTCAATAGTTGTTTATTCTAATATGTCGAATCAATATCATTCAAGTTATAAAATGTAAATCCGTTATTAGCTTTAAGACTAGGTCATAAGTGTCTGTCATAAGTGTCTAGGTCGATTGTTTTCAAACTAAAAAAATCTTTTCCAACACTTGTGCTACAATTGCTCACCATCTTCCGTTTCGATCGTCATCGGTCCATTTAGCTGCAAACAAACGTCGTAATTCAAGGGGAGTCATAAATAAACATCGCACAACTTGCAAAATTTCACTCCAAAAATGCGCCAACACATGACTCTCAGCTGAATAAGCAATCAAAACTTTTCCGATGGAATTCGATGTTATCGAGGAGCGTAACTTTACCTAAGTTCAATTCGATGCCAGCGAATGGTAAGGCAAAGATGATAGACTTATTTAAAATTCAGGGCCTCGTCTTCGATATAATAACGGATATTATGGATCATCTTATTCTTTTCAAAACTGAATAAAAGGCCATAGCTTATGACATAACAACTACATTAGAAAATTGTTTCCGTGCAGGATTCGAACTTCCTTTGTAAGAAAAAATCTAGGCGTCATCATAACTATTTATTGTGGTTTATTATTAATTTACTTAGTTTTGAATATATCACAAAGCTATCAAAGTTTATTATAACGTTCATGAATTATTTACTATGTTTAAATGATAACAAAACGTAATGATGGAATGCTCGCTCTAGGCTTTTTCAAATTTGCAATATGTACCATAGAACCATCTATTTCTAATGTGAATGATCATTTGATTATTTAAAACATGACAAAAATTATCTAATCTATTTTTAATGTACGTAACTAGAAACCTTGCAACTTTTTAGAAATGAAATATAAAATCAATAAATGTTGATTTCTTGTTACCATCAATAATAATAAAGAATATAACTCAATATGTGTCATATCTTAACAATAACCATTTCGGTGCCAAATGTTTTCACACTTAACACTTTCACTTACTTTCATAACGTTTCTAATCACTAGATAGGAGAACGGAGGAATGACTAACACAGGTGGACCTGTGTTTGTCTCACCTCGTTAAAAAAGAAGTTAAAAAAATTTACTCATTATGACAGATAAATAAAATTGTACCGATTTTAAATTATAAATGCAAATTAGCGTTACCCAAGTATAACGCTTACCGACCCTTAACCGCCCCCACCATTTATTTTTAGTCCAAAATTAGAAATTGCTACTTGGCAAATTTTATTGGAAAAGTAAAGCAATATCATCTGGTTGACGTGCGCGAGCAACTTTCAATTGCTTTCTTTCAGGTAACTTATTATAAATCTGATTGAATCAAACGATATTATGAAAAGTCGTAATATTAAGTCATAACATATCGTATCGTTGATGATGTGCCATATAAATATATTTTTCTATAAATCCAAGTAAAATAGAATTTTGTGTAGGTAACATACTTTTATTAACGTGGAATACTATGTTATATAAGTTTGAAAAGTAAAGTTTTAAAATATTTTTTCTATTACATTGCATTCTTTGTAAATGCGTATATTTAAAATTTTGAAACTCTAAACCTTAAATGTGGTTTTTCTATTCATCTGACTGTTTCCATTAAGACGTTAGAGTAAAAGTTACAAAGCAAATAAGAAGACAATAGAAAATTCGTCCGATGTTAAAAAAAATCATGGCCTAGTAGTGTCGTTTGCTTTGCAAACCGAAGGTCGAGTGTTCGAATCACTCGAGAAAAACTCCATTAATGTCTTTTTTATTTCTTTTTCGCACAATATATGACAATCACCCAATCGGCATGTTAAAATTCAATTTGTTATCAAGACCGTTCCGTGCAGTCGTGATAGGTTAGTGCTTTCTAATTTTTGTTATATAATGCAAAAGCCTTTTGGGTTTAGGAGATCAGTTGCCAGTCGCTCTGCGTAAAAGTAGTTTTTCTAGGTATATCTAGATACATTGAAAGCCAACCATATGATAACTTGGGAAAATGGCTAGGATATCCGATCATGGACAGTGATAGTTTTACTCGTTGCTATAAGACTTCTGCAAAGCGGAAATTTAAAACAAGTAGGTGTAGTTATGTTACTCTTCTACTTTACACAAAAACGTTTGGGACACACTAAAAGTTAATTAACGCGAACAACATGATAATGATTATCTTAAAGCGAGAAAGACAGAAATTCTTCTGTAATAACGAACGTTCATGTTAGCTGGTCGTAAGAAAACTACATCGTAGATTATATTCAATGATAAGTTAGATCGTTATTTGATCGGTAAACTCATAAAACTGTAGTTTCTAGACATTAGCGTTTTTATCTAAACAAATAACTGAAGCAAATACTTCTGCTTTACATATAGGTATACACTAGCCAAGGTATCCGGCAAGGGCATAAGTAATACGCTTAACTCTCTTAACAAGATTTACGACCAACCCGCAATGGTTTTCAAACGAATTGGGCAGTACTTGCTGCCATCGAATCTAAACTTATTACTTGAAACTAATATAATGCAAGTTGTACCTAGTTGCTTGTACATAGTTGGCTCAATTCTTGAACCGCAGAGAGCAAAGCACTAGGCTAGTGCTTTGCTCTTCAGAAACAGGAGGTCTTGAGTTCGAATTCTACGGAACAAGTACCTTTCAATGTTGTTTTCTAGTTGATTAGGGCAATGTGGCCTGATCATCTTTAATTCTTCATCAATTGCCTGCGAAGTATGATCATCCATGCAACGAATGGGCATGTAAAAAGTCCTGTGCCTTATTTCGCTATATCGGTTTACCGTTCTGACGGGTTATTCGAGTAAAAAGCAAAGGGGAGTAATTAGAAAAGAGCACCTGCTTTTGCGCGTACACTTGTGCACTATAAAAATCTCCTACGTAGTTGGCATCTAAAACATATAACGGCTGCCGTAGTCGAATGCGACTAGAAGGTCTTTAAAACGAAATAAATATTGCTTTATCACATACTAGTTATACCCTGTGGTTTCGTCCTTGCGATGATTATATTTTGTGATAATAATAACTACACATATATTTAGAATCGTAAAGGTTTTACGTTTCGTGTCAAAATAACTTCCCGAAGCCAGATTTTTGTTTATTTGTTGTGCATTTAAATGTATCATTTATTCTTATTTATAGCCTTGTTTTTTAGTTTTATTAAAATCTGTCAAACAATCAGTTTTTAAGGAAAAGAGCAAGTATACAACCATAAAATAGTGACTATTTAAATCTCCATTCAAACAAACATTCCCAATTGAAATATTAATATGATCTTTAAACTTGCTTTCACAGCATTAAAAGCTAATATTCCTTTTGTCAACATAAATATCTTTTTTCTCTTAAAAACAATTTTAAAATAATTAATTAATCTATGGGACCAATTTCTATTATATTTGTTGCGATTATAAGAATCTCGTACAATGCTATATTAAATATCAGATTTAAACATTTCATACAATTAATAATGAAACATCACCCTAGAAAAATTTGAACGCAATAGAAGCCGAGTACTTGGTATGGTTCATTGGAATAAATTAAAGCAGAAAGTGGTAATTGTATCATTTAATTTTACAACCCACTTTAAACTGCGCGATGTTCACGGAAGTACTCGTGAACTTTATCTTCGCACGAGTTAAATAATGACAATGTGTTTTGTTGCATGCTTTCAACATGATGTTATTTCGAAAACATTAAGAAATCCCTTTATTTATTATAAATTTTAAAACTTAGATTATGTTATATATTTGACACAATATAAGATATTTGCATGCGTATTTGACGCATGGATCATTATATTTTTTAGACGATTGGATGACCGGCCGAAAACAACGTTAACAATAATTGTTTCCCCGCAGTATTCAAACCCACGACCTACAGTTCAAAGCAATGGTCTGTACTGCTTGGCCATGGAGACGGTAACATTTAAACTATGGACGTTATAACTGAATTGGTAACAAACTCAGACAAATTATGGACATAAACACCGTTTTAATATTCCACTTAATATATAATTCGTTTGTTTTGGGTAAATAATTTGCTATTTTTGCTCATTCAAAAAAATATGCTTTTATTAGTTTACATACGTACTTTTTATCTATATAACCAAATGACCGTAAATAAACCTTATTGCGGTAAGAAGCAACCGTAAACTACGAAGAAGTCCTACCTATAGGTTATACTGCACGATATTAGTGGAGACTCGTAATGTTGTTTGTGAACTTTTTACGGCTTTACGCGTTCCTGGGAATTGTATGAAACAAGTCCCCGGTGGAAACTTTTGTTGATTGAGTTAGAAATGTCTTAAAGGAAACCTTAATCCTGAGGAGAAATAAAGCAGTTCATTATTTTACAACTTCCTCCGTTTCTTCTTATCAAGCTTGGCGACTGTCACGTAAAGTATGAATTTGGTTTTGTATTTTATTACTGAAAACAACCATAATTTTCCAGCCGTTTTATTTTTTTGCTTATATAACAATAAATTAATAGTTTATTTTACATATGTGAATTACCGACGTTTTAAATACTTTCCAGCGGCCGTGGTCTAGGGGTACACTGAGATGTCATGCGTCTTGTTGCCAGTGCTGTAGCGCGGTTTTCAGATCTTTATTGCAACTAATTATTTTTATTCTGTACTCCGCAAACGTACGCAAAATCCAAAATAAACTTATTTTATTATTACAGCCGGCTTAGGTTTTCATTTTAATCTATTAACTGTGAGGTTCCAAGCAGGTAGTAAAACCCAACCATATTCTCTATTGAAATTTGGATGTTTTCTAATCTCAATAGCCTCACGGATCATCCTTGGCAGAAATCGGTGGTCTTTGGAAGAATGCTACACATTAATGAATTAAAAGTTCTTTTATTCAATATTAGTAGTATGTAGTAGTAGTGTTCGCGTAAACAAAAGAAATAATTATTTATAAATTTTTTTTTGGTAATCTAACCTTTTTTATATTATAATACTGCTGTCTCGACCAGAATCTATTATTACCATAAAACTAATGTTAAGTTCAAGGTCATAAATCCTTTAAAACGCAAACGGCTTTAATAATTTTAATGTTCAATCACCTATATTCTATACTATTATTATGAAAAAAAAAGATTTATAATTTAATGTGTATGTTTTAACAAACAAACTCAGTAACTTGTGTGTCGATTTAATAAAAACTCTTTCACCACTAGAAAACTACATTCAACTTGAGTAAACTAGGCTACAATTAAAAATTAAGACTACAAGTAAAATTTGTACCTTAGGAATATATAAATATTATTTCAAAAATTTAAAATAACACGGACACAGTTGTGGACTGACTGCTAGTCATAAACAATATATTAAAAATACTGGTTCTTATTACAAATTTCTTTTTCTTACGGTAACCTAAATAGGTGATCAGTAGTTATAATGCTATAAATTCTAGGAGACGGCCCAGCACGCGCTGGAGGAGTCCCCACGCTCGATTGAGCAACGCTTAAAGCTGCGTAGTGTCGTGGGGAACGACTTTTCACTTCCTGCTGTAGTGCGCAGGATGTGTGAGAGCAAAAGGTCGTGAGACTAACAGCGCTCTGGATATTCGCAGATGAAGCCAGGGCGCCGAAGAAGAGTGGCGCACGTGCGTAACCAGCCTCCCTGACACTGACGCGGCGGCTGGCAACAGCTTCACCGCTCCGAGAATAGCTCAGGTGTGGGTATCTGCTTTGCTACGGCAAAGCACCCAAAGCGACGGTCCAGGCGTCCCAACACAGCCGGAAAGAGGAGGCCCACGAGAGCTAGGTCGTGTTGAGGTCGCCGAAGACAGTTAATAGTACTCGCGCCTCGGCTACAGTGACATGAGGAAGGAGCAACCGTTGGTTTTCTAGTTGGTATACCGCCGCTCCATCTTGGTCAGAAGGCCTCACGTATCCCTGCTGCCCCCTCACTCTGTCGGTGAAAAGTCCGTAACGCTCTATTTTCCAGTGGTACAAAAAACCATTTTACACTTACACAGTATTATAAACTAATTGAAAGCTGTATAAACTTATTGGCTTAATATAAGACAGTAAATTCTAATTATCGGATGACAGCGTTAAACCATAAATAAATGCGGCTGGCGTAGATAAGGGGTGAAGTGAGTTAAATTATCAAGGATATAGATTTTACGTGTATACTTATGTATTAGATATTTAGATTGCTTTAAAAACACTGAAACCAAAAGTAACTTTTTTCCTATATTCTGATAGAGATATGGGTTTTAATTTATTATGTACAGTTAGTAAGTTAAATAAAATACAGTGTATATGATGAGATAAAAGTGTTAATGTTCTACTTTTAAAGCTTTTACATTTCTAAAGCGATGAATTGATGGAATCCTGTGTTCTGACAAAACGGGCGCTTACTCCAAGGGTCACGTAGCCGCCGTCGATGTATTCAGCTTTCGTTCCTCAGCATTGAGTGATAATATAAAATTGTTTTTACAAAATTTAGGTTTTATTATAATTTTGATTGAAATCGAAATTATGATAGGCCAAAATTTTAGAATTGAAATTAAAATGATTTGTTAATTTTGTGTCAGTAAAATTATCTTAAGGTCAGAACACAAATGCTTTTCAACGTAAACTTATAAATTATCTATGTCTATTTCTACCGCGAAGCAGTAGTGTGAAAACAATGCTGTGTTCCGGTTTGAAGGGCACCGTAGCCAGTCATATTTACTGGAAACGAGACTTAACACCCTATGTCTCACAGTAGGCAGCGCGTTGGCAGTACCACTGGTATTGTCAATGTCTCGGGCGTCGGTGACTACTTCCCATCAGGTGGCCCGACTACTCGTCTGCCTGCGTATGCCTTAAAAAACTTTAAGCCTACCTCTTTAAATTTAAGAAGAATTTCAACTAAGCTAGTAACGCTGGCGTGTAGAACAAATTAATTTCATTTAAAATATATTCGTAGCGTTCGAATCGCTTCACATTTGCTTCCGAAATTACCCGGCAACTCAGGTATGGTCGTTTTTTAAAATTGCCGAGTAGTATTCAAAGCAACATTCTTAATATTGTACCGTATTATTGTAAAACCAAATAGGTATAATTGTTATAATATAAATATTAAGCTGCCCGTGGAAAGTTTGTTATTGTAAACAAAGAAATGTATAAAAAATCGGTTTATTAATTACGAAGCCCATACAAAACTAACCAACAAGAAAATCCTACCAGTTTATAAAATAACTATATAATTATAAATCTTGATTCCAAGGTCATAGAGCCAAATTCTATTGCCTCTTTGAGTGCGACAGCGGATATCATTTCCGAAACTGTGCACAAATGCTGGATCACTGGGCTGGATGCGGCATAAACATCAACGCGAGTATCTCATCACCTCCGTTTTGCCTATGATATCGTAATATTGGCCGAATCGTTGAGTGCTTGCAGGTTATGTTGCACAGCCTAAATGAATCCTCCGGACGTGTTGGCCTCGCGATGAACTTCGACAAGACGAAAGTCTATTAGTCACAAGGCCAATTAGTGCCGATGGCGCTACTCTCGAAGTTTTCAATAAGTATATGTACCTTGGGCATATATTTAATTGCGGGGACACAACTTTGAGAGGGTAGCCGATAGGAGGACTCAGTTGGGCTAGGCAGCTTTTAGGAAGCTGAATGACGTTCTCACGACGCCACCAATACCGCAATTATTAAAGACGAAAGTCTTTCCAGCCAGTCTCATTGCGTTCTCCCTGTGATGATCAACGGGGCCTAGTCATGGCCATTGACTACAAGACTGGTCTACAAGTTTTCCGTTGCTCAACATACTATGGAACGCGCTTTGCTCGGAGTTTCTTTGTCGGACAAAATTCATTATAAATTCAGGCAAAAAACTAAAGTCACCTACATAGTGCAAACGATTAGCTCGTTGAAGTGGCAGAGGGCCGATCACTTGGTCAGAAGAACCGATGGTCGATGGGCCAAAAATGTTCTAGTGTGGAGGCCGCGTTCGGGAAGACGGAGCGTTGGTCGATCCCCGACCAGATGGGATGTCGATCTCCGTGCTGTAGCCGGCTCAAGTTGGCAGCGAGTAGCAAAGGATCAGCCGTCTTGGCGTTAGTTGAGAAAGACATATATCCAGCAGTAGACGGATAGGGGCTGCTAATGATGATGATGATATATTGAACCCTTCGTGTGACTGTAAGCAGACGCAATGCCAAGAAGGGGTTGAAAACCATAATTTCACACGAAATGGTTAAACAAATTGCGTAGTACAATAAAATAAATGTTAGCAGCTAGTGCAAATTGTATCATGCAACTACACAACATACTTTACATCGCACGTTACTAGCGGCAGTGCTGACGAACTCTTCCTTTTCACAAAATCAAATAAATTCAAAAGTGTTATATTTTTTATAAGTAATATATTCAGCAAAACGATTTACTAAGGATTTATTTATTTATTTATTCTTTATGCGCAAAATTTGTACAAGGCGGACTTAATGCCGATGGCATTGTCTACCAACCAACTTTTGGGTGGTGGTGAGATAATAATGTAAGTGCAACAAATTATTAAAAAAAATAGAGAAACTTTGTATGTGTGTGTGAATGTATAGATAATGTCGTTTAAAATGTGTCTAAAGTGAAAAATTACATAATCCGATAGGACGAATAACAGACATGACCGGAGAAAGAAAAGGCTCAGCACCGACTTTATACATGCTGATTCAACGGAAGAATTTTACTTCGGCCGACCACCCGATTGCCTGAAAAGTAAAATTATCTATGCGTTTGATGGGCATGTAAAAATTCGGACCACCCACTAACCCGTATTGGATCAGCGTGGTGGGATACGGTCCATAACCCCGTAATGGATAGAGGTGTATTAGGGGAAGCATATATCCAGCAGTGGACTATCACAGGTCGATGATGAAACCAATTGCACTAGGCGCACTCGTTTACCGAGTATAAAAATTGCCTTCGAAATTATTTTACTTGGTATATAACAATTTCGGAGGAAATTGTTTTACTCGGCAAACAAGTGCTAACTACCTGCATGCTCAGGCCGGCAAGTGCACTTACAGTTTCATAGAAAGTTTTGCCCGTTTCATCACTCAATTAATGAGAAATCACGACATACATATTATTTTCTAAAAAAATAATAATACATTTCCAAAACATTTTGTTCCAATATTTTTCGAGTCAGTTTGGTAAAAGGAGTTTTTAGCTCAGCTAAATTGCGATATGCTCAAAGATATGATGACCTGTAAAATAAGTCATATTATCTAAAGTTGATTCAATATTCTTATTTGAATGATGTATCGATAACAAGGAACCTCTATTTTAAGCACTGAAGCTTGTTATAAAGGTTAATATAACATAATGCAGATTTCTTCGATTTATATAAAGATTTCCTTTACGAAATTAAAAAGACACTTTGAAGTCGTTTTTCAAATTTTGATAGCCACATAAAATTTAAGACGAAGATGATAATAAACTTATATAAATTGTATATATATATTACAAGATTATATTGCTGTTTATAGAAATTGTTCTTAAACTTTTCGTACAGATTTGACTGTAAAGCATAATCTCGAATCTAAATCTGAACAAACTTATCTTTTCTAATCATTCTGAACAAGTTGGTTTCTGAACTGTTAAATTTAACTAAACTACAAATGACACTTTGTCGCATACCTGTAATATTCTGTTATAAAGAAGCAGTCTTATTTAAAATTTTTATGATCAGTATTCGAGAGTGTCATCTATCATATTAAGAGTACAAATTTATATGAACATGATGAAGATAATGCTTAACAGCTACACATTTAGATTTAGGTAACGAACTATGCTATAACAAAACACTTTTCTAATGCAGCTAGTTGTATTTCGTATGCACAGTTCATCAGACTTAAAAGTTGTAGGAAGCATGTGTATCCTACCCATATTGTTTTAGAACCTCGAAACAATTTTTACAGTTGCTCAAAAGTGTATACTCTCATAGCGAGAATGGAATGAGACAGATATGCTTTAGACAATCACATTGGTGTGAGTCAAATCTAGTACCAAAAAATTTTCACGCGTATATATATTGATTATCTTAATGATTGTTAGTAATTGCACTGTAGTCAATATGTTTGAAAATATATACATCCATCGTTTGATAATAGTGTCTATGGATTAGTGAGTACCTGCCTCAGTAGCCTAGTGGTAGGGGTTGCATGAAACCGAGGTGGGATTGAATCTGGACTCAAAATTTCATTTTGTTTCCTATTTTTAGTAATTTGATGATACCCAATTTCTGAAAGTAAGATAACCATGCGTGATGATAAAGAAGTCGTCATGGATTAGGAGGCAGTCAGTCAGTAACATTAGGGGCTGATGATGATGATGATATTTCTATTAAATATTATAAGTATAGACACATACTTTTTTATTATATATTTTTCGTAGAAAAGATAAAAGTTGATATATCAAAACTGATGATGAATAATAAATATTTATGGCATTATCTTTCAGTCAACCATTAATTTTAATCTCTCGAGATGTTTTGACCCTGTATGAAAAGTATTTTTTGACATTGATATACAGACAGGTATCAGATTTTTTTTATTAAGGTTTTGTTTATACTAACGCGATTAAAGTAAATTTGAATTATTCGTGAATGATTATTTTACAATTGTTCAAATATGCACTCATCGAATGTTCATAATCATAGTAAAAATATAAAGGTATACATTAATTGACACTAATAACACAAAAGCTAAAGCAACATCCGTCACGGCAGGCACGTTCTACTACAAACGAGATAGCGCGTTGCAATTTGCAGACATCACTCATCCGAAACGTCAACACAAAGCTTCAGCACGTAAAGAATATGAAATACGCCGTGAAGATTTCACAAAGCCATTTCAGTGGTATAGAAAAATTTTAAAATAATTCTTTAAGGCTATTGGATTTTTAAACGAAACACTATTCGTAAAATGTGATTTTTCCGTTTATCTTACTGCTTAAATTAAGAAGCTTGGAGCTAAGACGTTACGAACCAAAACAGGGGATAATTAGAAAATTCGTTTTATATTGTACCTTTGTGGTCTATTGGCATCGGTCCATACTTTACAAACCGAAGGATCGTCGTGGATGGTCGAAGATTTGAAAGATTGAATCTTTAGGCAATATAAGCCAATCAATCTATCTATATGTTAAAAGTCGCTCGTCAAAGACGTCAATGCTTGCAAATTTTTTTGTCATCCTTTTGTCAAGTTCAGATGCCAGTAGCTCTCCGTATTTTAGTTAAATCCGGGTAGATTTAAAGTCGATCTTATGTCAGCCTGGAAAGATAATAGGATATCCGATTATAGATAGTACATATATATATATACACATTATAACTCCAATGGCTTTCATAAGACGTCTGCATAGCAGGAATTTACAACAAGTATGCATAGTTATTATACTCTACTACTTTAAACATAAACGTTTGCTTATAATGATATTTATAAGATAAGAGACGGAAAGAGAGAGAGGGAGAGAGAGAGAAATTGTACTATAATAGTGCACGTTTATGTTTGCTGGTCGTGAAAACAACATAGTAGAGTATACACAATGAAAGTTACGCGGTCGTCCGATCGGTAAACTCATAAAACCGTAATTAGTAGCGCGCGTTTTCATTCAAACCAACAACGGAAGCAAACACTAGCTTTATAGTGTACACTAGCCAAGGTAATAAGTAATACGCTAAACAGTCTTGACAAGATTTCGACCAACCAGCATCGGTTTTCAAGCAAATTGGCAGTACTAGCTACCGAAACTAAGAGAATGTAGCTGTACTTTGTTCCATATGCGTAGTAGGTTTAATTCTACAATATACTGCCTCCGTAGCTTAGTGGTATGCCTTGCACTTTAGAAACCGGTTGGTGTTAGTTTAAATCCTGCAGGGACTAAACAACTTTTCGTTGTTGTTTCCTAAGAGTCTTGTGTTTTATGTCGTTGTGTCGGTGTACTGTCATATCGGAATATTGAAGTAAATTGGGAAGTTGGGTAAATAGAAAAGTGCACCTGTGTTTCCACATACACTTCTGCGCTTTAAAATCTCCTACGCAGTTGGCTTATGTCCAATACAGAACGAATATAGATGCATATTAATCCGTAAATTATTCTGATATATTAACATTGTTTTTTTAAAGTTTAAATTCAAAATTTAATTTCAATTAGAAAAACTTTTCATTACAAATATTAGTACGATTTTTCATCTTGCTACCATGTTATCAATAGTTTATGTTCCTCTTCGCAAAAGGTAGCTTTTGTTTTATTTTATCTTTTTTAAATGAAAGCAACTTTATAATAACCAAATAACGAATTATTATTTTAGTTATTTGGTAATGCGATATCAAAAGTTAGATTTAAACATTTCGTACCAATAAAAATGAATCATCACCACTGAACAATTTTAAGGCGATAGACGTCGAGTACTTGGTACGGTTCATTGAAATAAATGAAAGCAGTAAGTGGAAATTGTTTCATTTAATTTTACAACTCACTTTAAATTGCGCAATGTTCACGGAAGCACTCATGAACTTTATCTTCGCACGAGTTAAATAACGATAATGTGTTTTGTTGCATACTTTCATCATGATATTATGTAAAAACATTTGGAAATTTATGAAATATGAAAAGTAAAATATTGTTTGAATTTTTATTACCTTTTGACAGATATTAAAAGTTAATCAATATAATAGTAAATGAATAACTATTTCAATTTTATTAATTTACCCAAATTAAAAAAGAGGAACGATTTATAACCATAAATCTTTCCTCATGTTGAACAATCTGTCATCGTTGTCTTTAAAGTGGTCATTTTATTTTTAAAGAAAGCTACAAAGTTATTATGTTACTTCCTAATATAAATAATTCACTTGTTTATGGACACAAATACCTTAAAATATGGTTAATTAAGAAACTTCTGCCTTTAGCAAAATACATATGTTTATATTTCAATTAAAAAAGATTTACAATGTGTTGCTAAGTTTCCTAAGTTAATAAATTTTAAAAACGCAAGTGGAGTAAGTCAAACATTACGTAATTTTGCCAATATCCTCTGTAATCAATTGAAAACCAACTCAAAATCTTGGCAATAGCCATGACCTCGCTCATATTTATTGAATCTATCACATCATCATCATCATCATCAGCCTTTGAAAGTCCACTGCTGGACATGGGCCTCCCCTAATACACCCCTATCCATTCCTACTGCCTCAGTAACCAAGTGGTAAAGGCGTGAGCTTTAGAAATTGGAGCTCGTGGGTTAAAATCCTGCGGGGACTCAACGAACCTTCATTGTTGTTTCCTAGTTGGTTAGGGCAAAGCGGGCTGATCACCCAATTGCTTGTAAAGTAAGATTATCCATGCGTCGGATGGGCATATAAAAAGTCGGCCTTATCTTTTTCCGGTCGGTTCGGTTATTCGTCCCATCGGGCTTTGAGAGTGTAAAGGAAATGGGAGTGCACCTGTTTTTACGAGTACACTTGTTCACTATAATATCTCCTGCGCAGTTGGCTGATTTCTAATATAAATTAGCCACTGTAGTAGGATTAGACTAGGACATTAATAATGACGTCCAACATTAATAATTATTTAAACATTGCTTTAACTTGTTTCACTGTACATTAAACATTAATTTTACATTATTTTGGACCAGCCTACCCATTACGAAATATTTATTAATTCACAAATCCGCCCAAAAAAACCGCAATTCCTACCTAGGAGGCTTCGCGATGCTATTTTCTAAAAACATATTTTCTTTCTTTCTTCTTTCTTTCTATTAAAATAAAAAAACACATACTTTATAATTGTAATTTGAATAGAAAAGATCGTTGGTTATTACTACCTGCTTTGCTGCTCATAATGAAACTACTTTAACTCTCGGTTTACCCGAGTAATATACGCCAATTTTCAACTCAGGATAACCCATTCCAAAAATCAAAAACTAACGCAGGCAGAGCTGTGGATGGACTGTTAATATTCGTACAAAAGTACCCTACAGTATAGATTCTAATAGTGCAGGATTAGTTAAACGATTGTATTTGTATAGCAGAATAAAGTTCAAGTAGTCCATATACCGTATATCCGTTGGTTAGTAATGATTCATTTGAAAACTAATGTTAACGGTTATGCGAACTTTGATTGTAAATAGTTTCTCAGATTTGTTGAATCAGTTTATCTTACATTATGTCGATTAAGATCTTAACCAGATAAAACCGATTTAATATTTTAATAAAACACAAATGGTATTTAAACGAATGCGTAAAATAAGTGCATATGAGTGTGTAGCAAGTACAAGACGAGGAAGTCAATAAAATAAATTCTTACAACAAGTTAAACTTGGTGTGTCAAACTCTACACGTTTTAAGCCCGCGAACTTAAGATTCGCGTTGGACTTAATTAATATGGAGTAATATAATGCACATAAACAATTTTATTATGACGAGGTACATTTTAAAACGTTTTTAAGCAGTTACATTAAATAAATTATTGCCAGATGTTTGTCTAATTAAATCATCATCAGCCTGCAATAGTCCACTGCTGGACATAAGCCTCCCCTAATACACCCCTATCCATAGGGGATTTTGTACCGTATCCCACCACGCTGTTCCAATGCGGGTTGGTGGGTGGGCCGACATTTCTCATCCCCATCCTACGCATGGATCATCTTACTTTTCAGACCATTGGGTGATCTGCCTTAACCAACTATAATAATTTGGCAATAACAATTTGTTGAGTCTCCCATAACACTATGGGCTAACTCAATAAAATTTGCAAAAATATTTTTAATTTAAGAAAAATATTTGAATTCGATTACACTGGAATCATCGAATACACAAGTGTCAAATATTTTTTTTATTTCTATAGAACATATTTTGTTTTTATAATAAAGCTCTTATGTTTAACCTATAAGTATTATTATGGTTACTATATTTAAACCATAAAAGTATAAACAATATACGAAAAAGTAAAAACTGTTCTAATACTTGTGCTACAATTGTTTACCATCTTCCGGTTCTATCGTCGTCGGGCCGTTTAGCAGCAAACAAACGTCGTAATTCAAAGGGGCGTCATAAATAAACATCGCCCAACTTGCGAAATTTCACTCCGAAAACGAGCCAACACATGACTCTCGGCTGAATAAGCAATCAAAACTTTTCCGAGGGAACTCGATGTTACCGATGAGCGTAACTTTTCCTAAGTTCATTCGATGCCAGCGAATGGTAATGCCAAGATGATAGACTTATTTCAAATTCAGGGCCACTTCTAGCCAATAATAACGGATCATATTGCTAGTAATGAATCAATATATAAAATGTATGTTTTCCGGATTATATCTCTAGTACAACGAGGACTTTACTAATAACATCAAAACTGTTTATTATTTTCTCTTAGCCATTTTCCTAAGTTATCATACGGGGTTGGATTTACTTGTAAGACTGTTTAATATACAGCGAGTGATATCCGGCCACCTCATCCTAAAGTTTAAACTGCTTTCAATGGCTGTAATAGTAATCAACATAATGTAATGACTGCTAAAGATGACAACTCTTTAAGTGCCCATCCAACGCATTGGGCTTTTTACTTTTTATAATGGATGAGCAGTCTATTCTCACAATCAACCAGATGACTGATCAATTGAAACTTTCGTGAGACTTTGCAACGAAAATTTATTCTACAAAATGGCTGAGCTCACGTGAAATCGGTATTGGCACCGACTAGTTTCAGACCTATTGAGGTCCTTCTGCAGGACCAGTGCAATTCGGGTAGCGACCATGAAGTTATATCACTGGACCTGAAGAAAAACCTCCTATAGGTATGTATGTACATATAATTTACAATACTAATATAATAGTTGTGTTCCCGGAGAATAAAATCCCACGACCTCCGATTTGTAAAGCAAAAGCGCTTGGCCATGGAGGTAGTTATCGTAACTGTTAATTGTAATTTAATTATTACTTATTAAGTTACAAATATTTTGACGTTAATTGTTGATCGTACCACTGATACGTTACCTTTAGACAAAATTGATTCTTCCGTAGTGCAGCACAGTCAATATTCCGCTAGCTGATCCGCATTGGCACGAGCCAAGTGAAGTTATTATTATTATTGTAGTTATTATTTATAGTCATTATTATCACTTATTGTTAGGCGCTCAATTGTTTCCATATTTGCTCTTAGGTGATAGAGTACTTGCACCTTCAGCGCCCCCTGCTATTGAAACCGTATTCGGATGCATACTAATGGGTGAAGTACCTATTGCTGTCGAAAATAATAATTTTTCGAACAGTCCCATGGTGCATAAGTACTTGAAGAAAAATAAATAATAAATATAATAAAAAAAAAAAAAAAGGCTTTCATTTCTTACAGACTTACAAGCAAAAAAATTTTCTAGTTTTAGTAAATTATGCCTAGATAACTAAAATGCAATAATATTTCTTACGTTATTAATTATTATATTTATATATTAAAATACTTCTCCATACCTATGCTATTGTTATAATATTAGTCTGCAGGAACTCCTTTAAAGGTGAAGGCCTCCAAAGTAAGCCAGACTTCTCTAGATTGCGCTACTTGAATCCAGTTTGAGGCGGCAATTTTTGATCTCATCTTCCCAGTTAGCTAGCAGGTCTACTCTCTTTTTTTGCCTTGTGGCCCTGCCCACGTGGTTATCCTTTTGTCCATCTTTGATCTCTTAAGCACGCCACATGTCCGGCCCATTTCCATTTTATTGATTGAGCATATACCAATCCATCCTTGCCTTGGTCACGTGTCTAATTTTTGTGTGTCTTACTTTCTGTATCTTTTGAATGTTGAGCATACTGCGTTCTATTCCCGTTGGTTGAAATTATTGTGTCCATTGGTTTTTGTTAAACTTTTTGTTAAACTTAAACAAGCACGGTAACAAGCACGTGTCTAGAACCTTGGTTCTAAGTTTAATTGGCCGACTGCTTTGAATAAATCCTTCATTGACCAGTATTTGTTCCACGTTAATTGTGCTCTGCGTTTTACTTCTTGGACCGTTGTTCTTATGATCGAAGCTGATTTGTTTCCGAGGTAAGTATAGTTGTCTGTATAATTAAGAGGCACCTCATCAACGTATAGTGTTATCTTTTAGCGTTGGTCATCAGCATTGTTTTCGATAAGTTCATATCCAAGCCCAGTACTTTACTGGAGTCCTAAGTGATTTTATCATGTATTGATTTCAGAACTGGACTCAGATAATAAAATCAAATCTTAGGTGGCTTAGGTAGGCGTCGTTAATCCTAATACCTAGATATACCCAATTAACCCTCTGTTTATCGGAACAAGGCCCTGCCGGCTCTAGGTTGACTGCTCTACAGTTGTTGTATATATTTTGATTGCGCAGATGTATTGTTTTTCTACACCTTGCGTTGTGAGGCTGTCCCATATACTTTTATGAGCAACACTGTCAAATGCTTTTTGTAGTCAATGAATGCAATGTATAATGGTCTGTTTTTGGCTCGTATTTTCTATTAGAAGGTCTACTATGTGTATATGGTCTATCATTGAATATCCTTTACGAAAACCGACTTGCTCGATAGGTTGATGTGCATCCAATGTATAGTTTATTCTTTATTTATTATTGAAGAGAAAAGCTTGTAGATTGTGGGTAGCAGGCTTATATGTCTGTAGTTCCCTATATCCTTTGGGTCACCTTTATCATAAATAAAAATAATATCGGATTCAGACCATTGGGTAGGCGTTTCTTCAGTTTCAATAATGCGATTAAACAATTCACATAAGTAATTTAAAAGGGTTGTTTAACCGGTTTGCAGCATCTCACTCGTAATGCCGTCCGTTCCAGGGCTTTTGTCTAGTTTGAGAGCTTTTATTGCTTGTTGTAATTCAGTTTTTTCAATTGGTAGTAAATGGTCATTTCTTTTGATAAGGCTTGGTGTATAAGCTATGCTTTCCACCGTTGTTTTATCGGTGTATATGTATTTGTAAAATTAGTTGCCACATTAATGACGTCTTTATCATTGTTCTGTATTCTTTACCATGGTGTAGTCCTTCGATCCATGTTTTTGTTCTTAGCTCTTGTAAGCTTTCTTGGTCCCTCCGACTGAGTTATGTTTCTCAATAGTACTGTATTTGTGATGAGTATAATCTTTTCTAATGCTTTTACTTACGAGTTTACAAAGAGCAGAGATTTCTGTTTTGACTGCTCTAGGTTTTTTTGGTACTCTGAGTTCCTTACGCCTCTCCATGAGTTTAAGTGTGCGTGTGACAAAACTTTGTTATTTGCTTTTTGTTCCTTATTTTTATTTTTGAATTGCGTCCAAGCTTCCAGTATTAGCATTAATAATATTATCGTAACAGTATTGAACCGAGTAATTTGATGATGGGTTCAGTGTCTTGTTTATGTACTTATTATATGTATATGGGATGTCATCTTTTAATTGTTTTCGCCTTGTGGCTGTTGTATTTTTTCGACTTTTCTTTGTAGTGCATATAAGTAATTGTTCCTCTAACTGGTCTGTGATCTGACGGATAATTTATATAGAACTTCCATATTATTGAACATTTGAGGATGGTTTGATAGTATGAGGTCGATTTCATTTTTGTATTTTTTATCAGGAGATTGCCATTTGCCATCTTTGTTTTAATTTGTTCTTTAAAAATGTGTTTAAAATACACAATTTATTCTCACTTGCAAAGTCTACCAATCTCTGTCCTGTCTGTCTCATTTCTTTTCGCGTACCCGTTCGGTTTCATAACTAAATATTCTTCTTTTTTTGGTATACCAATTTTTCCTAGTTATGTTCCAGTCTCCCATCACTATGATGTCTTTATGTACTAATTCGATAGCTTTGTTGATGGTGCAGTAAAAGTAAGAAATATCATCATGGTTTGCTTTTTCTGTAGGAGCATAGACTTGTTTAATTGATAAACAAGAATCTTTAAAACCATGTTTAGGATTGCGACTCTTTCTAGTGAGGCCAATGTAGCTTTGTATGTTTCGTTTGTAGCATTTTGACTATGAAGTTTACGCTGCTACAATGCAGGTGTTTGTCCTGTATGGCATAATATAAATTGTCATATTCTTCGATTCTGTTTCCATACGCCTTGTTTCAGCTCATTCCTATAATGTCGTATTTAATGTCCGATAAGGATTCAATTCTATTAAGTGTTCATGTGTTGAGAGGGTTTTAACATTGTACGTTAATATGTAAAGATTTACAGGAGCGCCATTGCTATTGTGGTACATATGTGCATATGTTTTACATTCTTTGCAGCTAATTTTGTTTGATACTTTGGCGGGTTTTGGTCGTAATCTTCCTCGGTGACCAACTGGCTTGGAAGAATTGAATTACTTTTTCATTTCAGAATTTCTACTATTATCAGTGTGAGAGGGTGCTGTAATTCTAAAACTTCTGTTTGTTATTGTCTCTTTACAAGTGCATTTTTCGAGTTTTTGGCTGTATTTGACAGCCAAAACTCGAAAATGCACTTCAGTTCAGGATCCCTGGTTTTGCAATCTCATCCGACCTATCTGACGCTATACGTATCGTCTGGCAATCCGTATCAAACACTTTATTCTACTTGAAGATAGTGTCCTGTTTTTAACGTGCCTGCTAGGAATAGCTTCAGCGGATGTTGAAAGTAATGTTTACTTTTGGCTGGATGTTATTTTTGTCTTGTATTATTAATCGATCATATTTTTTTATAAATTAATTATTTTTCTTTTTCTAATCGTGCCTGCTCTTGTAACCTCTTCTTTTTGAGAATATTTTGTGGATAATCTTCCTTATATAAAATGCCGTATTTTGTAAACAACTTTTCTTTTTAAATAGAATAATTTTGTGCCGAGAGTGGAAAATGTAACAATAATCGGTCTGGGCTCTTTTTGCCTATTCTCTTTAATTCTTTATATCCCTAATCCAGATCCAATGAGAACCGTTCTTTATGAAATCGATCATTATTCTCTCCAAATTTGAATATGACTTTTCTGTTTCTTCTAACTCAAAAAAGACAACATTATTCTTTCTTATTTGTTTCTCTATAAAAATAATCTTTTGCTTGATTTTCAATTTTTTCCTTAAGATTTTCGTACTTGTCGTCTTTCATATTTTGAGTTTTCGTCATCAATATTTTGAGTTTCTCGTCTAAGATGCAGGTTATATTTTGAGTAACTTGCTCGGTAACTCTTTCTCCGTTTTTTAAAATCATATTTTTATGGTTACGTTCCTACTTCCATGGTTACGTTTCTAACGTATGATAAATTGTATTGAGTTGCAATATTATGGATTAGTAACGTCCTCTTTTGGTAACGATTTGCAGTTCTGCAAAGTGATTTTACTCTAGATCGAGTCGATCAGGTAAATAGCAGTTGTTAGGGAACTATTTAATAGAGGGCTTTAACGTCTTATCTTTCGTACTTATGTTTGCAAAATCAGTTAACAAAATGGGATTAATTTATTTTTATTAATCTTTACGGTTTACGAATTTTTACAGCACTGAGTTTGTTCACGATAAATTATGTAAATTAACATTAATACATGCCCGATAGGAATCTTATAGCACTGTAACTGCTCTTTTTCGTTTCCTGCCCTTGTCGACGATTTAGCGTAAATCACTAGTTAAAATGTTTTGTCCACACTTCACAATATCAGTTGTATATTTATTAATCACTTTCTCTTCTTTCACTGAGTATAAATGCACTGTTTATTTTTAAACTTACAAAAGACAGAGGTGAAGTAAACATTAGCACTTAAACCGAAACCGATAAAATAAATAGCTCATTTTAATTCGCAATGAAGATTCAAAAGATCAATCGCTTCGTAAATTTTTGAACCTGAAAAGATTCCGCGACTAATATACTTCTTCTATAAAACGCATTGATTCGGGTCGTTATGGTATCGCTTTGCCCATCAACAGAATCCTTCGAGAGTTAAGAAATTCGCGTGCTGTTACACCGTGGTTATTATTATTAGAAACGCAGAAGATTTTAGGTCCAGCATCGGACCCTTGGTTCGATACGTTTATGTTTAAAACTATGGAAGATAATTGTGATTGCACAAAACGCAATATTCTTTCGTTAGTTGCCCACTTATGGGTCGTATTAGGTCTAGCTGCACCAGTTATTCTTTCACAAAATTATTAATCAAACAGTCGTGGATAAAACGTATTAAATCCCCGCTCATATTTGTACTTTATTTGAACAATTTAAAGCGCAGCTGCCGCTTTTAGTTCACTTAAAATACCGCATCATCTAAATGTTTTCAAACGATCAATTGTTCATTTTGTCGCATTCGCAGATGCTAGCTTTAAAGTGAATCGCAGTGTCATGTATTTGCATGTTACCGATTGTCAGGGTAATATATTCTGCCTAACTAACACAAACACAAACCTAACAGCCTCAAATTGGTTGCGCAATAATCTTCCTTACCTTTCTGACTATACAGTTACTTTCACCTGCCCTCCTTTTTCCTTTAGTTTTTCTCATCTCGCGAAGAAAGGAGGGTAAAGGAGAATACTTCGTGACGCGGACGGCGGCCGCAGCCGCCGCCACTGCTGGACATTTGCCTTCGGAAGTTCCTACGCAACGCATCATATTTTAAAGTCACGCGACGCGGATGACCAACGCTCCGTTCTAATTGCTTTAAGGTTACCGAGAACCCCAACCGCATTAGCGAAGACGCTTGCAGCTGTGCCGCCATCAGACGAGGTATTTATCCTTCTTTTTACCGCATTTCTAATCTGGATTTATTACCACGTTTTTCGAGCCGAATTACGCAAATGGTCCTTCGAACCGCATCCTCGCATCTGGTCCTTAAATAGGATATACCATATCTCCGTCACTCGAGCTAGATGGTCAAAATTGGCGGACGAAACTTGAGTGACAACGCGCCCACGCAACCATGTGGTATATGCTAAAATTAACTATATCGTTATCAAAGATGTTAAAATTTTGCTACCTCAAATGTTTCTTATCTTTAATATTTTGAAACAATGTCAGGTCTTAACAATACATTACAAAATTTTGCTCATTATGACAAATAAATCATATTTTATCGATTTCAAATAATAAAATGAAAATTAACGTCACCTAAGTATAACGCCCCACCTTTTATTTTAGTCCGAAATTCCAAATTACTCTTTGACAAATTTTATTGGAAAAGTAAAGCAATATCAGCTAGCTGACGCGCGGGTGCGACTTTCAATTGCTTTCTTTCAGGTAACTTTTTATAAATATAATCTAATCTAAAAACCAAGCGATATGATTGAAAGTCGTAATATTTTTTTATTATATTGACGTCGTATATGTTTTTTTTAATAACTTATGCATTGCATTGATTTTATCACCATAAATATAAATACATTTTGGATATTTAAATTTGCATACGACTTATAAATCTTTTTACTTCGATGAGCTACAGTACTGAAATAAAGTCCTAAGCCTAAAATTAACTATGGTATAAATCTGAATTATACATTTTTGTAATTTTTAGAAAAAACTAAAAAAATAATCCTGTGTGTATAAATTATCATCATCATCATCATCATCATATCAGCCTATGAAAGGCCACTGCTGGACATAGGCCTCCCCCATGAGCCGCCAAGAAGTACGATCCTGCGCCACCTGCATCCACCGACTTCCCGCACACTTGCACAGGTCGTCACTCCATCTCGTGGGGGTCGTCCACACTGCGATGGCCAGTACGAGGCTGCCACTCGAGAACCTTTTTTACCCATCGGTCATCGGCTCTACGAGCTAAATGGCCGGCCCATTGCCACTTTAGCTTGCTAACTTTGCGAGTTATGTCGTCACCATCGTTCTGCTGCGGATGTCTGTATTACGCACTCTACGACGCAGAAAAATTCCGAGCATAGCCCGCTCCATAGCTCGCTGAGTGACTTGGAGCTTTCTCATACGGCCAGCAGAGAAGAACCACGTCTCAGTTCCATAGGTCATCAATGGCAACACGCACTGGTTGAAGACCTTAGTTTTAGACATTGAGGGATATCGGACAAGAGGATACGTCTAAGCTTTCCGAAAGCTACCCATCCGAGTTAGATTCGTCAATTGGCCTCTGCGTTGAAGTTTGACTTACCTAACCGAACTACTTGTCCCAGCTAGATATAGTGGTCAACAACTCGAGCGCCCCAATAACCACCGGCGTAGGCATGAGCATGAGCGTTAGACATGACTTTCGTCTCTCCATGTTCAACCTAAGGCTCACGTGTTGGCTTTGAGGTCACTGTTGAGGTCATTGAGCATAGCGTTGAGGTCCTCAAGCGACTCCGCCATTATGACTATATCGTCGGCAAATCTAAGGTGAGTGATGTACTCGCCATCGATGTTTATACCTATATTATATTATATTATATTATACCTGTATAAATTATAAGTGAAGTGAACTATTTTATTACCAGAAAATATTACATGTATATTTTTGTTTTATGAATCCAGACATTATATAGCGATTTATATAAAAGGACTTAAAACAATGTTTTATTAGTACTAAGAGCAATTCACAGTAACAACTTTGAAATTAAACCATACATGATAACTATATATATTTAAGTTTTAACTTATTTTCATTAGCAAATTTTCCCAAGTTATCATGGGATCTTCGAACCCATTCAGATTTAACTGAACAATAGTTTTTACGCTTGATGGCTGGCATCTATTCTTCGCAACCCAAAAAAACATTTAGGTGAAGTAGGTTTCAGTACTGCCTCCATAGCCTTGTGGTATGGGCGTATGCTTTAGAAACCGGAGGTCGTGGGTTCGAATCCTGCGGGGAATCAACAAATTTTCATTGTTGTTTCTCAGTTTTAACATACCTTTTTCACCATTAAAAAAAATAAGCTTTTATTAGCACTTTACATCAACCGCTTTTATTCGTATGGATTATTGTCTAGAGGTAACCAAATGACCGTAAAAAATCTACCTGAGAAACAACCGTAAACTACGAAAAAGTCCTATAGGTATGCTACACGATATCAGTGTGGGCTCGTAATGTTGTTTGCGAACTTTTTACGGCTTTACGCGTTCTTGGGAATTGCATGAAACAAGAACCCGGTGGAAACTTCTGTTTGATTGAGTTTGAAATGTCTTAAAGGAAACCTTAGTTCTGAAGTGAAATAAAGCAGTTCATTGTTTTACAACTTCCTCCTTTTCTTCTAATCAAGCTTGGCGAGTGTCACATAAAGTATGAATTTTGTTTTGTAAAAACAACGATAAAATGTATTGAATAAAGAGTTAATTTTTGTCACATTAATTTTAATACTACCGTTTTATATTTGTGTTTACTCAACAATACGACCTCTTCTATATTATATAATAAAGATTTTATTTAAGCGCGTGAATAATACATGTTATTTTTAAAAAAACGTATTTTAATTTTATTTGCGTTTTTTATTGAAGAGTCAGGTGTATTAATATATATGTATGTAAACGAGGAATACCTAAAATAGTTTCAAAACGTTTTTAATATAGGCCGTAAGTACGCGAACTTAAGTTTAATTAAAATGTGCGAAGAAAAAACTTTAGAAAAAAGATGATAAAATCATCTCATATAGAAAGCCGGTCAAAGTTAAAAGAAAAGGCCTTTACACTGATCTATCATTTATCAAAAGAAGTTTATCTATTTTGGTAATAGAGGTGAGACGCGTCTATTTTTGAAACCTTATTAAATTTACGATTCTAAGAGAAAAGGTTTGTATTTTTTATGTGTATATTGGTAATGAAGAAACTCAAGAACTAATACGTTCATTTAAATAATTTGTTTACCTCTAGTACTCACCTTGAGTAAAATACGCTACTGTTTACCCCAGGAATATTCTTTTCTAAAAGTAAATGCAACATCATATTAAACAATATACTAAATCACTGGTTCTTTTTCCTCAAATTTATAAGGTAACCTAAATAAGTAATCAGTGGTTGTGTTGCCTTATGTCGATAGAATTTACATTAACCTAATATTATACTAAAGGTTTATTAGCCTTCATATAAGCAAGTGAATTATATTTATCGGATGACAACGCTAAGCCATAAATAACTGCAGCCGGCGCAGATAAGAGGCGAAATGAGTTATTCACAATCAATCGCTTAACATTATATTATAGCCAAACTGTCTATGATTAAGCACCGTTGTACCGATCTTATTTGAATGCCGGAGCTACGGGAAAGTTTCACCATTTCCCTATACCGAGTGAGCCATTCGCAACAATGATTTATGTGAAAACTAGCGCTGGATGAACAAACTTTGATTATCAACAGTCCCTAGGGGTTTGTTTAACGATGATGTTTTTCTATCGTCGATTAAGTTATATAAGGCCACTTATCGATCTCGTTCTATAGTGTATGCCATTTCCCTAAATTTCTTTGTTTTATATATATTTTTAAATGTTTAAGCGTAAAAGTAATTCATAGCGCGCAGAAAACAAATAAAATTTGTAGCTTTTGCAGCGCTTGCATATTGACATAGTGTGATTTGCATTTGTTTTTTTTTTACGTTTGTTACATAAATGTACATAAATTGTACCATCAATACCTGTTTTTTAAATTATATTTGATTGATTTGTGAACTTAAAACCAAATCCCCATGTTCCATTTAGCCAAGATAGGTTATGATTAATTCTTTTATTTACGCTAATACAACAAAAACACAACTGACGAACTCACAAATGATGATTTTATCATCATTTATTTGATAATTAATCGTTAATTTTCCTAACTTAATTTTGATTTAGACAGACTGAGGTGTAAGAATCCTTATTGACATCTTAAATCTTTACCATTCTATTGATTTTAAAATTTTTTGAACCAGTTTTTTGGTGTAAAATATCGAATAAGCACGTATTCAAGAAAAATTACGATTTATTCAAAAAACATGAAGCAATAATTACTTTTTTGTCTATATTATCATAGACACATTGGTTCGTACATTATTATTTACGCATAATATGAGTAAGTTAAAAAAATATGTTTGATCACAAAATAAGGCTTGATTTACTTTAAAAAGCAAACAACAAAGAAACATCTTCCAAAGTGTTTTTAAAGCCTTTTACCTTTCTAATGCGATGAATTGATGGAATACGGCCGTTACTGTATTCTGACAATACGGGCGCTTACTCCAAGGGGCACGTAGCCGCCGTCGATGTAATCAGCTTTCGTTTCTCAGCAGTAAGTCACAAGTAAAAGCGATTTATAAGAAAAAAATGCATAAAAAATTTTGCTTTGGAATCAAAAGTATGTTAGGCCTAAATTTTGAAAAATTAAAATAACAATTAAGTGTTAATTTTGTGTCAGTAAAAATAATCTTGAGGTGTGAACACAAATGCTTTACAACGTAAACGACGTCTAAGATAATGTTTGAATAATTTTGTTTTACTAGTTAACCAATCCATAAAGTAACTTAAATTGGTAATCAGTGACATCAGTCTCAATATTGATAGATTTTATTTCATCACCATCATCATTATTATCGGCCAATGTCAATCCATGGCTGGACATGGGTCTGCCCTTATGCACGCCACCGCTTCCGATCTTCGTCTATTCTCATCCAGATTTTATTTACCTACTATTATTCTGAAAATAGCTAGTTTTCCTCTATCTTTTTGTGACTCGGGACATAGACAGGAAGTATTTGGACGTTCTCCAGGAACCGTATGCTTCTTCAGGTTAAATGTACATAAAATTGCCGTGTACTTTACTGATTGCAACTTGTGACGTTAACGTTGCGAAATGTTCTAAAAAATATCTTATCCATTCCTCTCTTTATATTTATATATTCATTTATAAGACTACGATGTCTTATAAATAAATATGTACTAAAATCATAAATTAGAATTTAAGACTAACAATAATAAATAAATAAATAATATATAGCATTTAATATGTATTTATAAATATATAGACTCGGTTGTCTAATCTATCACTTTATTAAAAGCTTGTTTTGTGATGGCATGGAAGTGGACTATATTAGAGTAGAAATTAAAACAAATATTAAAGAAGAAACCTAAGCAAGAAAAAAAGTCAAGAAAAAATTAATAAATGAATAAAGTAAAAAATAGATACTATATACATTATAACTCATTCCATAGCCCCTGTTGTGCTGATTTAATTTTTTATTTTATTTTCTTACCAGTAGATTTTTTTTTGTTTATTTGAAGCAAATTAAACAACGTTAGCATTGAAACTTATAGATTGGAAATAACGAGGTACCGAGGACCAATCAATGACCTCAATAGTGTCTCGCTTGTTGTTTTAGGCCTTAGAATGAACATGGACAAGAAAGTCATGGCTAACGCTCATGTCATGTTACGCTACGCCGGTGTATATGATCTGGTATCCAGTGAATATATCTGGGACAAGAAGTCCGGTTAGGTAAGTCCAACTTTGACGCTGAGGTCCATCGACGAATCCAGCTTGGGTGGACAGCGTTCGGGAAGCTATAGATCGGCGTATCCTCTGCTCTAATATCCCTCAATGCCTGAAGACTAAAGTCTTTGTCCAATGTGCATTGTCAGTGATGACGGTACGGTGCTGAGACATGGTCTTACACTACCGGCCATATGAGGAAGCTCTAAGTTGCTCGGCGAGATATGGAGCGGGCTATACTCGGTATTTTTTTGCGTAATTATTAGACATTCAGAATTATCAAGAATTATCAGGCTAAAGTGGCAATGGGACGGCCACATAGCTCGTAGAGCCGATAACGTTTGGGGAAGGAAAGTTCTTGAGTGGCAGCCTCGTATCGGCCATCACAGTGTCGGATAACGAGACGGAGTGACGACCTGTAGAAATGTGCAGGAGATCGGTGGATGCTAGTGACACAGGATCCAGGATTCCTCTTGGTGACTTATGGGGATGGCCTACGCTTAGTAGTAGGCTCTGACAGGCTGAAACGACGACGAATTAACTTTAAAGTTTTGACGTTTTTTTGTTTTGAGGTTTATTGATGTATTTTTAAATTTTAGCATCATCAACTGAATAACAGTTGCGACTAGATTGCTATTTTAGATCTAGATCCAAATGTAATTAGAAATATTTTTTTGTGTAGTTCCTTTAAAATGATTTAGTTTTCGTGACTATTATTTGAAGTGAATTATTGTCTGAACACTTTTAAGTTTAAGAAAATTCATAACGTTGGAGTTAATTGTAATTTAATATTTGCAGTTGTTTACTTTGACTTAAAATCTTATGATATATAATAAATAGGCTAGAGAATAAGCTTAGCTCAGCGGCTTATTTAGCAGTCAAGAAAATATGACAGTTTAGTTTGCCAGCCATTAAGTTGTGGCTATTTTAGCTGTTTTCGAGTATAATCTCATTTGAAATTTTTAAGATATTATTGTTGAAATTATTATTAAAGACACATTTTGATATCTGACTGTTTTTTCATCAGGGTATTTCTATTCTACTGCTTTTATTATGTCGTTCTCTTTTAAAATTTTGTAAAAAGAAAATTAATTAGTTTTATTGACTTTCTTACAGGTGCTCAGAAAAACCGGAAATGGTTTAGAAAAACAGCTTCATGTTGAGGTTTCATTTTATAAGTAGTGCAGTTGTAGTTTTTTTAGTATTAATATTGCTTATATATTGAATTAAGATATAAGACTTTGAGCGGGAAAGAGTACCTTTAGTATAGTTAGAGGTTTAAAAATGTATTTAATTAAATCATTGAGTAAAAGGTCTATTTGGTAATCTCTCCAAGTCAATGGTGCGAAGATGGGAGATCATTATCGTAATTCTTGTAGAGCTTATATGGCCTAAGATTAACTAGATGAGACAATATTTACTATATTTTATGCATCTTTTACAACATTTCATTTAAAAATATAAAAGTGAATAGTTCTGCGTGTCATTAAAAATCTTATTATATGTAATTTGATATGGTTTTACTTAGCATTTCGCAATATTATCTCGTATTTATTAAAATATTTTACGTTCAAAATACAATATAGCCCATACTTGAAAACCAAACAGCGTTTTAATTGTATTTTTCTTAACACATGTTGTTAAGAATAAAACTAGAAAATATCTTCGCATCTTAACTAAAAGCTCCCTAATCACAAATTACTTGCTATTAAAAATGGATAAGATATTTTAAAAAGCTTTTAAAATGTTTTCAGCCATTACCAAATTTATAGCGTAATTGAGTTATCAACCCGTGAGGAAATAAAATAACGTTTGTAAACTAGAACTAGAAAAAATTGTTTCACACAAATTACTTCTGGGTTGGAATTTTTTAAGAACGCATGCACTGCTACAATTCGTTTTCTTAATTTTATTCCACACATTGCAAATAATTTTCACTAGTTTTCAAGTACTATGACATATTTAAAAATTACTACATTTTTACTTGTAATTGCGCATCCAGTAAAATTTTAGTTTAGTTTACTTAGTGTTACATCATTAACTTGAAGCACCTCCTTTAAGTGTTGTAAGCTTTAACGGCCTCCTGACTGGTAATTAAGGGCTTCTTTATGTATACCTTTTAGGCACAGTACCGCAGTCCTATAGCCGATTACTAAAACGATAAACATCCCGATTCTACAATTTAGCTTCAAAGTTTCTATGTATTAAGATTGCTCGTAGACATCAAGAGTGAAGCGAAATTATTTTTGTAACATATGGTGAAATTGAATATACTTATTTTTCATTAAATTATATCTTAACTTTAAGCATTTTTTTCAATATTGACTGTATATCGTTATATTTTGTCACGACAAATGTGTTATTTTATCCAGCTTTATTTAAGTAAAACAAGTAAAGGAAGCTTAGCTGTTCTATATTACACTGTTATCAACAATAAATTCATCATTCCTTTAAGAAAAAGTGATTAAAAAATGTTAATAAATACATTATGGGTTTATCTTATATAACTTGCATTCTTCGTCTTTTTATCAGATTACTATTATAATTTATAATTTTTTAAACACTAAGCTTGTCACAGTGTTGTAACATAAATGACTTTGTTTTTAAATTAAATGTGATTGCTGCCCCTTTTAAATATATCAACGCGTTACTGCTTTGTGACTTTCTGTTTAAACAGGTCAATCAGGATATTATTTCTTTCAAATTAGAATCTGACGTTGGCGCTTACAAAATTATCGTGTCAAAAGGACACGAAAAAACTGTTTTTATTATCTGAACAACGTGAAGAGTTTCTAGAGTTAACTTTGAATATGACCTTTAAATTTTTTTTATTTATTAGTCAAAGTGCTGACTTTGAAACATTCACATATTTTAACAAGAGTTAAAATGACAATAAGTAATAAACTTTAAATAAATATGGTAAGTTAAAACATTAAGCCAACATCGAAGTTAATTACATGTATATCGAAGGGCATTTAAAGCTCCAACTGCTGAAACAGCAGCAACTGAAATAAAAGTAGCGAATTCAGTGTTGAGTTAATATTTTAGTTGGAGAAACTTTTACAGGTTTCATTGTTACAATATTAATATTTCAAAAGATAAAAACTTCCTATATCTATCTTCCTACACGTACCACAGTATTACACACAAAAAGTTCCGCAAAAGTTGTTTATTTTAAAATACATATATGCCTGTTTAACAAGAACCTTCCGCTATTGCCCATTCTCATATAAAACTTTTTAGGAGCTAAAATTGCATTTACTTCTAAAGTTAAGTAGTCAAAACGACACTTGTCAACAATGCCTTCTACTCTTTTTCAAATTACATTAAGGACTAAGATATGTGGAAGAAGTTTATATTCTGCATTAAGAAATCCCCCGTCACTTGAAAAGACAATAAAACAATTTATCGCCGGTTTTTTTCTGGACATGTCCGATTTTTCAAACCAGTGATAAATTTTTGCTGTTCACAATTGTTGCCTGAATTATTTAAAAGTTTTTGACTTAAACTTTAACTGAAGTGATAGTTTTTCTTTTGTAAGTTGCCAAATCGGATGTACCCCTAGTGACAACCGATTTTAAAAAGTACACGAGTGCATAAGGGAGTGAAGTGTCAATTGAACGATAGTGGAAGGTTGGATGTTACTTGGCGGTCCATTACAATCTAAAATGATGGAAATTGTAAATTACCTTATATAACGGATGGAGCACAACAAACATCCGATATTTTAAGCTTCGTCTACTTATTTTAGGAAGGTACGTCGTATAGTATAAGCCTTTTTTGTCATGTACTTTACTTTACTTACTTTATATAATTTAATGACACAAAAAGCACGGAGCTAAAAAAATATTGTTTTATTTTGGTCTTAAGCAAATTACTTGTAAAAGCTATTAAGTTAAGCTTTTACAAGTACCATACGTGACATGAAACGTATTTTCTTACGGGTACATTATAAATAAAGCTTTGTATTACGCTTAGAAAAGAAATTCATGAAATATTATAATTATAAAAATCTCTTAATGATTGCTCTGGATCTAAATAATCTCCTGTGTAAACAACATAGCAGATCCCCAGTACATTTTATATGAGATACGGCAATAAAATGATCACTTACGATATTTAGGAATCTACAAAATTAAAAAAAAATGCTTATGTATTTAGTATTAAACGTACCATTTTTTTTGCATTAAGAATTTAATTTGTCGGTGCTCTTTCCCTTTACGTTATGAGACAAAATTATTTATTGCTAAAGAAATGTCTGTTACATTATAAGTAATCAGGAAAAGGTTCTTAAATTTACTCTTACACTTACTTTTTACTATTATTGCAAATACATTGTTATACTATTAATAACAAAACTTTTGTTCATTTTTAAGACTTTAATTATTAATTTTTTTATTAATATGTTAAAGGAACTATTTTTAGTATGTACCCTGTTTATTATACAGAAAGAAACTTGCCAATATTATTAAAATTATTGATCGACTTTCCAATAGAAGGTGGTATTCAATTTGGAGCGTTGGTTTCTTTTTAAATATAAGTTGCCTCGTAATTATCAGGGCAATTTGGGCCGATCACCCAATTGTTTGAAAAGTATGATGTTCAATGCGTCGGCTGGGCATGTAAAAAGTCGGTCCACCCACTAACCCGCATTGGACCAGCGTGGTGGGATACGGTCCAGAAACCTCCTAATGGAGAGGGCGTGCGTTTGGGGAGGCCTATGTCCAGCTGTGGACTAACACAGGCTGATGATGATATTTGATACAAATATAACACTTTTTCCATTAAGTACTGTCGTTCTTGTTTGATATGATTGGGGAACCGGACGTCCCCGTTCCGGACGGACAGGGCTGCTCCTACTGTGGCGGTCTCGGTTTGCATTAAAAAAATCCTTCTATGTGCATAAAACGTGTCACAGACGAAGTTTTAATAAAGTAAAGAATACCTTTAAAGTTATCAGAGATTTAAAACGCGGTGGCAGAAAACGCGACGCAATTTTATACGTAGAGCACTTTGTGAGCTGCTTATTGGGCAAAATATACCTACACACATTAGTTTTTGTTAAAATTTCACTTGTAATATCAAATGTTGCAAAATACCAAAACCATACACACGAAAAATAATTGCATGAAATGCTAATACACTTTTTCCCGTAACCCCCCCGAGGTAAATTGTTCAGCGTATACTCGCCAAGTTTATGCTCCCAGCATCAACTTGGTAAATATAAACCGCTCATTTGTTAGCGAGTTAATGATAACTTTGTTGCAACATTCAGGCAAATTACTTAATAGGAAGCCCCGGGCCAGATGCGGCGCTATTAGGATCCCTACGCTCCTTTACGCTATACGTTTTGGAACCTTGGCACGAATTCAGACAATAACGCTCGTTGCGTATTATATCTCTTCCTTGTTCATTGACTTTAGAAAATATTACCGCTAAATATTAACAAAATTAAATATATTTAACAGACTCATTAAACTTACGTCACTGAAAAGTAAAATAATAGCCTAGCCAATACATTCCTCGTACGGGATTTTTCGCGGTGTTATTGCGAAAATTAAATCTTTAGATAATACCTCTATTGTATGTTAATCAAGAATTTGTGACGACATATTATGGACTACACGTTGCCTAGTAACGGTTTGTTTTTTAGCGCCTGATCTTTTGACAATTGATTTATTATATAATTTTCCGTATTTATTAATATGTTTTAGTTTGCATTCATTATATTTGCCTGCTTCTCGCTTATCTAAAATAAAGTTCACAATGAAAAAAGAGGCAAACAACTCCTTAGCCTTCTTAGATATTTTTATCATTAGAAACTCCAACAATAGCTTGAGCCATGCAGTTTTTAGAAAAGCAACCCACACGAATTAATATTTAAATGGTGATTCTCACCACCATCCTTCGCAGTCAGCTACTGTCGATAAATGTTTGCTTCAGAGAGCACAGTGGATCTGTGACAAGGAGCATTTGACGCTGAACTGGAGAATGTCAAGCAGGTGCTGCGTGACAACAAACTCCAAGTTCCACGTCTACGTCGCAGTCACCGGTGAAGCCAGCCACAGTCGAAAGAGTGCCTGCGTCTTACCTTACATCAGAGAGTCACCAACAAAATCGGTTATATTTTAAAGCTAGCTTCTATTAAAACATATTATAAGTCGCCGAAGAAGATTGGCCAATTATTACCATCCATCAAATGTAAAATTCTCTACAGGTACCGGGTGTGTACAAACTAGACTGTGATTGTGGTCTCTCTACATTGGACAAACAAAAGACCAGTAAGAACAAAGTAAAATAACATATAGCTGATGTTAAGCACCGACCTATAAGAAATCAATTGCACCATGTTCTGAGACAAGCCCAATCAATTATATTAGATTTGATTAACCAAAATACTGGCTAATGAACATCGATTTATACGAAGGATGTTCGGAAGCAATGAAATTAAAAATATCCAAATTTTAATAGAGAAGATGGTTGGTCTTTGCCACCTTCCTGGGATCCAATAATTTCAAAATTAAACTCAAAAATATAAAAACTACAAAACCGAAGACAACATAAGTACTTATTGTCAAACCAAAATTCAAAATTAAGAAAACGAAAGATATATCAATTTTCTTATTTTAAATAAAAACTCTGACGTTATTCCAAAACATTGAGATACAGACATATACCAACTTAGTCTGCCCGTGATCATGGATGCTGGAAAGAATCCGATACGTCGGGAATAAATATATTTAAGTAACCCGGAAAATCCGTAAATTTGTGGATTTGATATAATTTTATAAAGCGTTTCTATCTTGAACCTATTTCTTATGTTGACGCATCTTCATACTTACAATTATAGCAATAAAACAACCTTTTCGTACATTACTCCTACGTCATAAACGTGTAATTAAAACGACACTGAAAATAAAACGCAAACATATGTTATTTTGCATAAACTTGTCGCTCAGACTATCTTCATAGCATAATTGTGCTATAAAAGTTGACTTACAGTATTAAAGTATTACAAGAACCGATGAGCATCTATTATATTTGTATAAAGCTTTAAATAATATACAATATTATCAAACATTTATATATTTAGACCCTTTACGTCTATCATTGTTTTCAAATATCAGCAAAATATTACGTAAATGGTTTCTGAATTCCGTTGTGATGAGTAAAGTTTTATATCAGCATATAATATCTGTCACGGAACGCAAATTATCATATTGCATGTGCATATTCCCGAATGAAATCACAAAGGACTAAATGTAATGAGATGTCGCGGTTCATCCAGTGATGGTATATTGGATACGTTACGTTCTGTTTTGGTTATATTTTGCTCATAACAATAATAATTATTGTCACGTGAGATATTTCAATAACAGACTAAAACAATTTTTCACGTTATTCGTTTTGGTATTATAGTCAGGGCATACTCTATCTCATAACATTTTCTATTAGGCATTAATTTAGCAAAAAACTATATTCCAATTATTATAATAATTTTCGGGCGCTACGAGTATCATTAACTTTATGTCTGTACGTATTACTTTTTAGTAACTGAATTTTCATTGTGCTTTGTATGTTGTTTCATTTTTTGTTTTCTACTTTTATACCTTGTGTTTGTATCTCTTAAACACTTTGCATCTATATTTAATATGATAAAAATTGCCTCATACTGTATCTATAGAGTAATAAATTATTCTTTTTGATGCTCCTACTTCAGACATCGTACATTCAAAGAACATCATGCTAATGTCTGGTTTTTTCCCCACGATTATTTTGCGTTGAAAAGTACTTTGTAGAGTCGTTGAATGTAGCTTTCTTGCCTAAAAGGATTGAAATTGCAATAGCTACCAAAATCTGGTAAATTTTAGTACGAGTGATCTATAACTCAGCATCTATACAATTATTTACCCTTTTATCTTTATTCCTTTTTTTACCAGAGGGTTTTTTCGGGCCCGCAACCCCTTCTCCGGACTACAGCCGACCCCACTTTATGGGCGCGCTAGCGTGGGTCAAGGGAATTAAACCATATTAAACGCAACGACAAGGATAGAACCTATTCTAGGAGATTCAATCTACTATAGGCCTAACTTCTATCTTAGTTTATTTTCCACACATATGTAAAATTATTACAGAAATTATAAAGAACGAACTTTTCTGTGCACTCAAACGGTAAAAAAAACATTTCAACACAACCATGTCAACATTCATACAAATTTTTGTGCAACATGTATGGTATTTTTTTTAAATATTGCTAGGTTAAATCAAAAAATGCTTCAGCCCATGATAGGTTTTCACTTTGACATAGTGGTGGAGAGCTCTGTAACTCCAACTCCAGTTTCGGAAAAGCTAAGAAGAACAGGTAGGATCTGGTTTGGGATGATACATACCGTCCATTCGGTATTTACACTACATATATAACTTTGAGGGAGAGGCCAATAGAAAGATTCGGCTGGGCTGGGCAGCATTTCATAGATTCGTCAAGTTTTTCGTTACCTATCTAACTGTGCCTAAAATTTAAAGTCTTCGATCAGTGCGTACATTATTACTTACGGTGTCGAGACGTGGACATTTACAGTTCGACTGTTTCACAAATTTAAAGTTGCTATGGAAAGGGCTGTGCTTGAAGTATCTCTAAAGGACCGCATCAGATGTGATCTGCCAGAGAAACAGAGTCTGATATCGGATTAGCTTACCAATATTGGATTAGATTAGGTACCGGATTAGTAAACTGAAGTCCCAGTGGGCCAGTCGCATAAACCGTAGAACTGACGACCGCTCGAGTCACTTAAAGTTCTAGTGTGGAGACCGAGGCTCAACAAACGTAGTGTGAGACACCCTGCGGCAAGATGAAGTGGCTAGGGTGGGCTGGACGAGAACAGCCCAAGATAGGAAGTGGTAGCGTGCATTAGGGGAGGCTAATGTCCAGCTGTGGACTGACATATGCTGATGATAATGATATATCTAGCACCATAGAATTAAATTAAACCGGAACACAATCGTTATTTCCCACGTATTATTTGCAGCAAAACGAAGCGCAACAGTTTTTCAGAACGTGACCTTAACATATTTTCAAAAATTAAATAACTTTTATTAAGAAGTAAAATTTATTACTGATTAATGCTCTATCAATGCAAAACTAAACTTACTTTTCATTAGCAGAAGGTTCAATTTCATATTAGATGCATGCACTGTTTGCATATGGTACACGTAGCGTGATTCATTACGGGATACAAACCACGATTTGTGTGTTTGTACACACACGAGGTTTACGATTTTAGGATGTACACTGAGGCCGATCTAGGTATTGTGTTGTTGTCTCTATGAATATCGTGTACAATAGTATTATTTGCTTACAGCTCGTGTGACGTGCCTACCCATTAGTATTCCTTACGCCTCGTCGTGCTATTTCTAATGATTGTACACAAGCTAACCACCTCATCCGTTATATTTTATAGACGGCTGCTAAAAGGCCGATTTGCCAAAACATGGAATACAGTATATGATAAAATAATTTGTAATTACGTTAATGATAACTTTATAAATCTGCTAGTATGTTTTTAAAATTGATTTTTTGTTGTTGTTTAATCTGTGCATCATATATCTCATCTTTTACATCATCATCATCATCATCATCATCATCCTCATCTTCATAAAGAGCCTTTAGCAGTACACAGGGGAACATAGGCCTTTTTTAATGAACGCCAAGACGGATGATCTTGTTATTGGCCATTAAAAAGAGTTGCTCATAATTGCCACGCTAAGCAGGCGGATTGGCAATTGACTAATAGCACTTGTAATGCGGATCTGTCTTACTCATACTGTAAGGTAGATCCACCGTCAAGTGAGCGGTGGGGTCGTCACATCCCTACGCCAGTTATCTTATCTAAGTGACACCTAAAGATTCTGGAATAGAAACGACTATGGCATTATGTACAAAAAGTGGAAATACATGAATAATTAAACGTAATTTAATTAGGCACATTAAAAAATAGACAAGATCAATTCAATTGACGTTGTAAGATATCGAAGAACATATACTTTCACTTTTATAACACAACTGCAAATAAAAAATTAATTGTGCACAAAATATCCATTGCTAGTATAGCTTTGAATGAATGACTTGAAATTACAAAGACCAATTATTATTGCAGTTTGTTTTTAATAATAGACTCGCAAATTTTGTTGTAAAGATGAACAAGAAACTCTGGTACGTCGTCAGATTACTTTCCTTTAATTGAAATAGTAATTTCAGGAACAATGTAGAGCTTAGGGGCAGCCTGGAATAGCGGTAACGTTTGGGTTCAGAAATTTGGCCAAAATGCTTTTCGATAACAAAACTTTAATGTCCTTTTCATTTTCAAAGTAGTCTAGATTAGTAGGTTACTGACAAGTAAACTTGATATAGTAAATGATAATTAGGTGATTGTATAAGCAAGAGCAACAGGTGAAAACAGAAAATTCACATTTAAGTCATTTCAATGTAATTTTTCAGATAATTATGTTTATTACCCATAAGCAAAATAGGCAAAAATTAAAACAAAAAAATAACATTTTATATTTATTATTCTTTTTAATAAAGTTTTTTAGTATTAACATGACATTAAGACTTATAAATAAAGCATAAAGAGCATAGAGTTTAAAATGGTTTACTATTATATTTATTATTTTAAAGACTCTTTAGAAGAAAATTATTACCAAAAATCAATTTCACCCTATTTTTCTTAAAATAACTTATACTCAAGCAACACGTCGTGGTTATGATATTAAATTTTATATAACGTTTAATTTTTTAAAATAGCTCCCTCTATTGCATTACAACAAACCAGCCGGCACGTATCGCCAGCTGTAGAAATCGATTTGAGGCTAACAGTTAATTGTGAATGTCAAATAATATTAGAAAAATAATTAAAAAAAAACGATATATTACAACTATAAATTTAGATTTAACCAACCCTATACCCCAAGTTGGATAAAACTACACACGGTGTATAAATTTTATTATGATCCGTTTAGTGGTTTAGGAGTCCAAAATTTTATATATTGTATCGCGTTTATTTTACATGTTTAAATTCGCGACGTTTCGAACACTTTTCAGCGGCCGTGGTCACGGGGTAGACTGAGATGTCATGCGTCTTGTTGCCAGTGCTGAATCGGGGTTTTCAGATCTTAATTGTAATAAATTATATTTAGTCTGTACTCCGACCTAAGTCTACCCCGTGACCACGACCGCTGGAAAGTGTTCGAAACGTCGGGAATTAAAATATGTAAAATAAACGCGATAAAATACGTAAAAAAAGTCATTTTATTTAGTAATGTTTAGTATTCGCGTAAACAATAGAAATAGTACATAAAATGACACTAAAATGTGGATAAACATATGTTTGGCGATTTCGCATGGATACGTACAAACATAGGTGTCACTTACGTTAATACAAAAAGTGTTGTGAGTTAAATTATTTCCGTATTAAATCAAATCCTGATTCGCTCCGAAAGGAATATTTTACCTAAAAACTTATTTTATAATAAATTAAATAAGTCGTTTCCAGCTAAGCATTACGCTATTCTCCTTGGCATGGTTCCATTAAGTTTAAGATACGCCTTTGAGTGTAGTCGGCTTTAATGACCTACTGACTAGTAATCGAGGAGTTTTATTACCTCTAAGGTACGGCGAGCCCCCCGTGAATACTTCACCTTAATTAAGTGCAGGTCGAAGATATTCCAGAATAAACTGAAACTGCGCGTTGGATAATGAAAATTCGGATACAGTGACCGTATCACACAGATTAAATCGTAGTAGGATATAATTTAAGCTTTTTTATAATGAAGTTGATGTATTGTTTATAAATTATTGATATATGTAAAAAAATATTCAAACTTTATCTACCACAGCCTCCATCTACAGTTAAGGAAGCTGTCACAAGAGTTCAAATGCTCATAACGAACAAAAAACGAAATATCACTCAATATATGTAAAGTAATTTTAATATCCTACGTAACGGCTTTAGTATCGCAGCTACAGCTGAATAATTTCTTTACAAAATCGAAAAAAACGTATTTCGAAGTACTGTGTTGTAAGATGTGTATTACAGCAGCGAAATAGAAAACTAAAATTTAAAACATGGACTAAGAAATGCAGATGATGAACTTTTAACTTCTTTAAAAAATATAATTGCTATCACTGTACTCGCTCATTAAAAGCAACAGATTACATTAAATAAAATTAGAATTATTAAGAATTGGTGAAAAATGCGTTAAACTAAACACAAGATAAATAAGGAAATTAATTTATATGTTCACATTTGCAATATGTATTTAAAAACCTAAAGATAAATTTATTCTTAAACAAAACTTACATCTCTTAAACAAATTGAACGCAAGGGAAATGAGATTTCGCAAAATCCCGATAAATAAGGGGCAGAGCTCGTTAACCTTCATCAATGTTTATTGCGAAGATTTTTTTTTTCAATTTACTTGTGAATGTATTTATTTCCCTTAGCTTTTTCTGTTAAAGTTGTATATTGTCAATAAAAAGTTACAGTCCGTTTAGAAGGCTTTTACTTTTTATTAAATATTATTGAATCAATCTCATTTGTTTTAACATTTTACCCAAAATAAAAAGTAATTATTTTTTAATTATAACTAGTATTTCATTTACTATATTCAATGATGAAATAGTTATTTAAGTATTTCATAAAAGGAAATTAAAACAGAGTCTTAATATAAAAGACCATAGATATTAAGCGACTGAGAAACAGACCGATATCGTTGCATATGCTAAACGTCGAATTGTACAAACGTTGTACATCTCGGTTTTTGATTTATGCTCATTAAGTTGTTCATAAAGCAATGGAAGGACGGGTTCCGATGGACTCGACCCGACTAAAATCACCACGTTCTTCCTTCCTGGACGTTTTCAGGTGTGGTTACAGGGACGTTTTTGCATTCTTCTGCAATCTTACTAGCACTGGCCGTCAAGGCAGTTACGCCCCCGGTTAATGGACCACTCCACATCAAAGAGCATTGGATTTGCACATCCTAGGTAGTCACATAGCTGGGGAGCAAACCCTCGCCCGAATCTGATACTCGGGGTTTATAGGAGCCAGGAGAACTTTGCAAATCTCCCGGCCCTCAGTGACGTCCTAGACGTTCGATTCCGACGCTACCCCATTTCGGCAGCTGAAGGAAGAATGATTGATTACACCGTACCAAATCTCTCCGTCTCCCACAGCGTTACTTTACCTTATCCTCATGCTGTGAACAACCGATTCGCGGAGGATAAAGAGCTTACGACATGCCAACAATAAATTTAAGGCTAAAATACCTATTACTACTAAATTGACTTTTATTGCGACAGTTCGCTACAATTATTAAAGCGCTGGTAAATTTAGCACACGCACGTTTGCTTAAAAACATAGTAGAGATTTTTTAAATTATGGCATTAAAAGAATTATTCTTATATATTTTTAAACTTAATGAATAAAACTACTTTCATGTTTTAGCTGTCATTTATTTATAAAATAATAATTATAATTATAACGATAACCTACAATATCTACGCCTAAAAAAAAATTGCTACTTAATTCTATATTATTATATAAAATTTCTCGCGCACACTATTACTCTCATCATAGTGTTAACCACTATCGTTACAGTAATAAATGTTTATTTGTATATATATACGTATATGTATAATGTTCAGAACGAACTTTGATTTTACAATTGGGATAATTACGTAGATTTTAAGTAACAATACGAAAGGAAATATTTATGGAAGTAGGATAAAGTAAAATATAATTCCCTTCCCATATTTGTGGAAATACCTGTTTCATTTCCCATTTCGTTATTCAAAACTGAATCGTATTTACAATTTCCGAGTAGCGAAAGCCTTTGAAGTAACGAAATTATTTTCTGTGTTCCCATTATCACTTTGATACATGATATAATTGGTGTAGTGTAGTAAGGGCTTTTGCTTTGTATTTGGCTGTTTAATTCAGTGTACATTAATATTTCATCGGGAAACACCTAATTTCTTGATTACTATATTTCATATTTGTAGTAAAATACTTCTTAATAGTTACTTGTTACTAGTTCCTAGTATGAGTATAATTACTTGTACTGGAAAATGATGATTTGTACATTAATTGATAACAGTAAACGATTACATAAAGAAACAATCCCAAAATATTAGAATATACGCGCTGAGTTACTTTGAGCACGGAGAATCCTTCTATGGAATGGGACAGTGGCGCATTTCTTCCGATCTTTAATTAGATGAAAAGGATAAAATACCCAGTTGCCAGCTTTTTATTTTGTCTTATATAGTAACAAAGCTTCAATTATAGGTAATTGAACTTGCAATTAAATTTCTGCTTACTGCCTACAGGCTATACGCGATTATATTTACTATGACCCAAAGTGTTATTAAGAGACTTGACATCATGATAACGATGAAAAAAAAAGTTATATATACAAATAAATAAATTAAAGTGTCTGATTGCAACATCAAAATAACCGTTTTTAAATGATTACATTGTGATATAAAACTGATATTACTTATTGGTTATTTATCACGATTTACAAAACAACATTTGTTTGTTTTCATTTTTGTCTTTCTGTTTGTTCTAACTAATCTCTGGAATGGCTGGTTCAATTTGGACGGGACTTTCTCTTAAAAGTAGCTGTATAACCGGCAGTAACTTTAGCTGCTATTATTTAAAAAAAAAATTAAATACTTAATTTTACACGGATGAAGTCACGTACAATATCTTGTAATAAATATATGCGTGCTAGCGTGCTATAATAGTCGTTGTTTAATTTATTTTGTGCATTTTAGCCTAATTTAACATGTACACATACAAACTTGACCATCGTACAAATATAATGTTACTAAATTCCATACAAATATGAATTCCATTGAGTTAGACCCTTATATCTTCTGAAAGAACCTTTTCCATTGTCAATTTACTCTTTTAACGGAAATGAAGGGCTTGCAGGCAATGGGTTAAAACAAAAACAAATATATTATAGGACCTTCCTTTCATCACGGTTTCGGAGGCTTTGAAACATCCCTTTACATTGATAAAAAATTCCTTTTGTTTTCTTTCAATATCCATCATATATTTCATAGCACCATTCGATCATAATGTCTCTTTCATATTATCACATCTTAAATATTATTTTGTAAATCAAAAGATTAAGTAAGAGTACCTATTATAAGAATAACGAATGGTTAAATGTCAAGATTTTCATCTGTATATTTTTACTAATGCGTACTAACTTTAGTCTTTAGTGCTATTACCCTTTGGTGAAAAATTATGTTACCGCTTTTCTGATTTAGTTAAGGTATAATGGATTGATATTACAGTTAATAAAAATGAGTTAAGCATCAAATACCAATTGTTATAACAACCTTTAGAAGACGCCCTAGGATATAAGTGGCAATAGATTAACTGATATTTTATCCATGTAATAAAGTTTCTTCTTTAGATTTTAGAGAAAGCGGTTGTTTAACGTTAAAACTGTGTTTCAGGTGGAGCTAGATTTACTAAGCAGCAATAGTTTACCATAAGTTAGACCCTTCATCGTTGTGTAGTTGTGAGGACTTGCTCTTTAAAAACCGAAAGTCATAGGTTCGAGACATGCGAAGACGCTGCGGGCTGATCAAATTCGAAGTCACATTCAAATATATTTTTTTAATACACAGTAATTACACTTTCTTATTGTGAAATAACTACCACCACCGGTTCAAAAATGGAAACCATTAACCAGTATAGTGAAGATAATAATCATCTTGTATATTAAAGATAATCTCATAGTGCACTTACTACTTTACGAATTTTGATAGAAATTATGAACGCCAGGAAAACTTAATGCTTATATATATTTAAATACGCCTACGAAATCAGGGCGACAAACTATGCAAGAGTTATCTTGTTTAAAAAATGTGATTATTTAGCCTTTCTTGCAAACCTTTAGTATAAATTTAAATAAAATATCAATCACGGATTCAAATTGCCGCCCGCAGCGTTCTCGTTTCATATTCCGGACGCGAAATTGAAATTCTGGATGACAATTTAAATTTTAATTGTTTTTCCCACTGCTAGGGATCACAACAAAACGACAAATTACTAATTAATCTTCGCCCAACAAAATTCCACCAACTCTTCGCCGGAAGCACTAAACTTAGAGTTTTAGCGAAAGCTTTTACTGGTCTCTATTGTGCAGAGTTTTAAAAGTATATACACCAATTTCTGTCGGAGTTTAAGTTTGAAATACGTACTTCGCTTTGATGAAAGTTATTAAAACGCCTAATTGCGGCCTTCAAATGCAAAATTAAACAAAAGCAATCTAAATGAAATAAATTAAAAAACTTTTAATTTAAATCAAATGCCTATAAGATTATTGCCGGTACCACTAATCTTTAAATTAACAAATTAAGTGTATTTCCTGGTGAATTCATTATTTAACAGGGAATGATTGTAGGCTAAACCGCATAAATCAAAAAGTATAGTAAGATCAAGCTTTTTTGTTATAGAAGAATTAGGTTAATTTAGTACATCGCTTACTATCATACGACTTTACATCCGCTATTTTCACGAAGTTCGATAGTCTGCACTGCTGGACATAGGCCTCCCATGATACAACCTTATCCATTAGGGGGTTTGGACCGTATCCCACCACGCTGGTCCAATGCGGGTTGGTGGGGGAACTGACTTTTTACATGCCCATCCGACGCATGGATCATCTTACTTTTGAGACAATTGGGTGATCGGCCCAAATTGCCCTAACCAACTAGGAAACACTAATGGAAATTTGTTGCGTCCCCACAGGATTCGATCGACTCTATTTCAGCAAGCATACCACTAGCTCGGGGCAGTCGAACCTCAAAAGGCGAATGAAATGTTCTGTGCAAAGCGAAATAGAATGATATTGTTGCGGTATAAAGGAAATATTTCCCCTAATTTGATCATTCAAGTGCGTTAATAAATACTTTTGAATATTATTTACTACATTTATCTAACTGTAAAATCAAACATACAAAAATCAATACTACCCTAAACTTCCAAGAGTTATGACATCTTAATATATAGAGAAGAAGAATAAAAATATTTTAATAAATTCCGCAATCATTAATATCATAATTTAACCGCCTTCGTGGTCTAGTGGTATTGACCCTTGCTTTGTAAACCGTAGGTCGTGGGCTCTTATCCCGCGGGAAAAAACTTTGTGTCATCGTTATTTTCGGGTTGGTTGGGACAATTTTGGCCGATCACCAAATTGTCTATCAAAATCAAAAGAAAAGTAAGATGATCCATGCGTCGGATGGGCATGTAAGAAGTCGGTCTACCCACCAATCCGCATTGGACCAGAGGGATACGGTCCAAAAACTGAAATAAATAAGGCGTCCATTAGGGTAGGGCTATGTCTAGCAGTGGACTAACACAGAATAATGATGATAACATGACCTTTTACGTTCAGAATTGAGTCGCATACCAAAATTAAAAAGCAAAGCACAATTGATTCTGATGTGAAAGATTAATTTTGGCCACGGTCCAATCTCGCGGCCAGTACGCTTTCCCTGAGGGGCCATTAAAAGTTTCTGTTATACTATTCTTGTTATCGTCACCAGATAAAATATGAACATGGCTCTTTTTCTCAATCACAACGATGCCAAACGTGTGCAATATTTACGTCGAAGCACTTTGTTTTTCAACAACGTCAAAGAAATTTAAAGTTAGAAAAAAATACAATTACAATAATATTTTAGTATAAATCTCTTGTATTTTTGCAATGTATATATTTTTATAGCGTGTTTTTAAAGCGGTGGAAATTAATGTATTTGTAAAAAATATATTGTGTTTGAACACATAGAAAGAGACAATCACTACTACTTTCTAATAACATTCCAAATATGATAACTAAATGAGTACTTAAGCCTTGTTTTATAATTTTAGCTAGTGATAATAATAAATCTATGTAGATAATGTTATTATAAGTGACCTTTACTACCGACAGCTATTGTCTCAATATTTTCACTGCAAGATATCACTACTGTATTAATAAGTTATACAAATGAGCCTACAGCTTGTGTAATATATGACACTAATAGTTGTTTACATTAATCCATTCTGTTCCTCATCATCATCATCATCATCATCGCCTTTGATCGTCCACTGCTGTACATAGGCTCCTAATCACTCTTATCCTTAGTAGGTTTTGACCATCCCACCGCTGGTTCCAATGCATGAGTTGTGGGTGGACGCGCTAAATTAATGCCCATCCGACGCATGGATCATCTTACTTTTCAGAACAATGTGATCGGCCTAAACTGTCCTAACAACGAAACAACAACGAACATTTATTGAAGTCCCGTAAGATTCGAGAACCACGACCTTCCGGTTTCCTAAAGCTAGCTGCATATCCACTAGGCTACAGAGCCAGTCTGTTATCAAGCAATTTTATTGCTTTAATTATTTACAGATATTATTAAATAATAGGGGACAGAGTTAAGTCTATGTGACAAAAATTGTAAAATACCTTGTAAAAACAATATAAATTCCATTAACGATATTTTATTATTAAATGACAAATCAGTAACATTCACATATTTTATTTTATTGTTCTTGAAAATATTATATTTTACTTCACTTCAATATAGGAGTGGTTTCATCTGAAAGTTGGGAATAATTAATACAAATGCGATGATACACTAAGTGTCGCCCTTAAAAATTAACAGGTGCGGTTGACATATGTAAAACAATACCGAAAATTTTGCGTTAATTTAAATATAAATAAACGTCCACCAATAATTCAGTTCATTACATGAATTTGGCCAATTATATCACGAAAGTATCGTTCATTATCGAATGTTCTGTCCCCTGTCACTTAATAAACGGCTTAATTGCGAGATACTGTCTCCTGGGAACAAGTGGAAGTATTAATAATTAAGGTACCCATAGCTACTCATATCCATTAATCAATTGATTGCAATAACAAATACCACCCGGATTTTTTTTTGATATATAAACTTTTATGGTTTCTACCATCAATATATTATTATTATTATACGATGAACTTTACACATTATAGATATTATACTCGTAATTTAATAATGGTTTTTCATACAGCAGCTCAAATAATTTTAGGTTTGTTTAAATAGGTCTTTCGTTTAAATTACATCTATTTATAGTGTTCTTCATTTCATTATTTCTTATTATTCTTGGAGGTTTGCGGTCGATCTCTACCACGGTAACAGCCGTACTAGTGGATGTAAGAGGTCGGACGATGGTTTCTATACTTCACTGGATTTTGATATACATGGTTGCCTTATAGTAACGTCAATCTTTCATATTTATTGATTTGTTTCTCTTTGAAGGCGGGTTCTTATTAAAATGTGGTTATTCACTACTAGGGTGGAACATCTTTGACATATATCTCTTGTTAGGCTGGTTGCAAATTAAATAAATTAAAATAAATTAAATAAAAATAAAATTAAAATAAATTAAATAAATTAAAATTAATAAAATTAAAGAGATTAAATCGATAAACGTTTATGTAAAACCGAATTGGTATTGAATGTTCTTATGACGTTTTTTTGTTAGTAACAAAATTAAATATAACAAAGGAGAGCTACGTGATAAAATATTGACATAGAATTAAGAATTATTGCTTTAAGCGCTTAAAGAACGGATGTGTGATAAAGTCCTGATATATAATGCAATTGTGTATGTAATTCTTGTAAATGGAAGTAGCTGAATGATAAATATTATATTTTGGTATGAGAAAAGCTGTGTGATCAAATCCGTACATAAAGTTAAGAGTTGTAATTATATACGCCATAAAGATGGCAATGTGATCAAATCCTTACTTGAGAAAATTTAGTTTATGTTTAATATTGTGTTAGGTAGCTGTGTATAAACAGTAGTAACAACTGTCTCATCAAATCCGTGCAACTTTTAAATATACTGTTACACGCTATACGGATGACCGAGTGGTAAAGTCCTCGCCTAAAAAAAAGAAATGCAGTTGGCGATAAGAAAAGAAAGTGTTCAACACGAGCAAAAAAATTAACTGTGTAACGCACGTCCTTTATAACCATTTTTCCATATAACGCGGAGTTTTGCAGATGATTTTCAAGGTACTACAAGATATTTCTTTTATTTTTCAGGAGATCGGGTTAGCCGGCGGACACCGCAATGAGCTCCGTGGAAATGTTATTAACTAATGGCAACATTCTTGCATAGGAAGCTATACAGTTATGCGATTCTTTCAATAATAATTGATTGCATTTCTGTCGGTTTGACAGAAATACTTATATTAAATATGCATGATTTATTATTAATTAATTATATCTTATGTACAATAGCTTGCTTTTTATTTGATTGCTAAATCAATAGTATTGTCATTGACATTTCATTAAATAGGTCTGCTTTATTATTTTTTCTGGGGATAAAGTTCAAAGGCATAGTATGAAGGAATGTATTTTTTCTTAAACTTTATAAAATATGTATATATTTATATATGTATATTTATTTATGTTTATGTATTTGTGTTAACTTAAGTAAGTTAACGTATTGAATATGTATTAATATTCCTGTCATCATTTTATTAATGATATACAGTTATTTTGTTTTAATGTATACACACATAAACTTAAAGCTTACTAAAAATCATCCTTTGTTTGTTATATATCTGCGCACCTACCGAATTTTCTCTGTACCACCCAAAGGTTGGCTGGTAGATAATGCCTTTTGGCATTAAGTTCGCCTTTGTACTTACTTGTGCATAAAGCTTTAATAAGTAAATAAAATAAATAAATAGTATATAAAGGGCGGTAGATTAATACAAAGTGCGCTCTGAGAAGTGTTAATAGTAAGACATTGTGACTCTGTCCAAATATGATAAGTTTGTGCATAAAGTATTTTAAAGTAAAAACTTGAAACACCATGTAATAATATATTTATTTCGCTTTGACTCAGGATTTTGATTTTAATAGAGATGATTAATCCTGAGGTTTCCTTCTTACATCAATTTTACTTTGTAAGTCCACACGATTGTTATAAAATCGGTAGCAACGAACTGATACGAAAACAAAGAGGTGGATAAGCTAGTGAACGTACTTAATTAGATTCAGTACAGGGGATACTAAATCTGATTAAGTAAAGGAATTTTCGTACACAAAGTCAAATGTACAACAGTAGCACCAGAAGTAATCGACTTTTTATTGCTTGACCCACGCCACATTCGTTAAACAATACGGGTGGCCGATTTTTGAAATTAGAATCCGCTTATTCAAAATTAGACTTTTCTTGTTCAAGCATCCATATAAGTCAGTATTCATTTTGCAAAAACATCGATCTAATTTAGTCCAATTTTTTAGTATGTCAGAGATGATGGAAAGCCAAATATTAAGTACGAAGGCTTATCGTACACATGTATTATATATTTAAGATAAGCCTAAAATGATCACGCCTTAAAAGCCGTGCAAAACAATTTCAAAAACAACAATACATCAACGCTACAAAGTTCAGCTCATTCATAATTCAATGAAGAATTCCTTCCGATATTTGTTCATTACAAACATAGCAAAAGAGAAGTAATTTCGATAGACCCCCTACGGCAAACAAGTCTTTTTACATCGGATAGACAATCGAACGAGTCAATTTCACGCTTTGCTGACTGCAAAAGGAGGTCCGGATACGTACCTGGGATCAAACGGACGCTTGAAAGTATTCAGTATGGCCTGTAAATTGACTAGGTCGATAACTGCTCCCAATATTGTATTAAATCTGTTTTTAAGAATTTATGCGGTCACCCGCTTAGAAGTATTATTATGCTTTGAAATTGCAGATTGTTTGCTTGAGATAACGAGTTTATGGAGGATACCCCTTTTTACAAGGACCCTCTGAGATCAATAGCGCGTAAACACTACTGTCTACTTCATTAATTAAATCCTAAAAGAGAAATTGAATGACCTCTACTTTTTTTATTGATAAGCAAAGATTTTATAATATTTATGTAGGCAATAATATTTGAAACACAAACAACGCGTAATTTTTATTCAACATTAATTTTCTACGGTATACGTTATGTTAATGAAAGTGATAAACAAATACACGTGTATATTTCTTAAAGGCAATAGACATTTGTGACTCATTTAATAAAAATACGTTTACAGACTTTTGCAAATTGACAGCCTTTTCTATTTATGAAAAGGGTACAAGGGTACGTGTACCGATCCTTTGACAGATGTCATATAGGAATTGTAATATGTAATACACGAGTTTTATCGTAATAACGTTACTAGATCAGACACTATAAATTAGTTGTAAATATTCAATACACTATATAAAATTACTCTAAAGGACCTATAAAAATTGTCCCCGACTATCCGTGACCGCTGGGGCATTTCTCGTAAAGCGGATCGGGTAAAAACGTGATGTTCTGAAAATCGATCATATTCGGCTCATTTATGCTTCTAGTAGGTATGACAATAAACACAAAGTATTTTTTTTTGTATAATGAATATTTCACTAGTTATAGGTTTCTAATGAATTGACGAAGTTGTAAAATCAAATTAAGAAAGTACTTTTCCGAATTAAAACAATTAAAATAAGATAATCAATACAGAGATACAGCTTGGAAAATACTGTTCTTTTTAACAATAAAATAAAGTTAAGAAAAAATATTTTTTCAAGTTCAAAATTTCTTTTTCTTTCATAAAATAGCTTAAAGTATATTAAAAATACACACAAAAATTCAAAATGGTATCTCTATTTGTATAGGAGTTAGATTAATCAATGTACGTACGCATCGCAGTTCGTTGAATTTAAAAAAACTTTTTAAGGAAAAAGTTCTTTAAATTCAACTTTTATTTCATAACATTTAAAAAATGTGTTCTTTTTTAGACCCTTATGCACGTAATTTCAGCAATGTTCTTCTAATCCAATAACAGGTAAGAAGTAGTGTTGTCGCAATATATTTTAGACAGTAATTAAAACCATAGTGGCGCTATCTTGCTTCAAAAATGTAAAGGTAACATTGATTTAAATTTTAAAAAATATAGTAATTTGTACACAAGTAAAAAAGCATTTAAATTACTCTTTAGTTTCTTTATAAACTATTTGGTTTACACTAGTCAAAGTTCTTTGTTAAATAAAATCAATGCTTGATAAGTCATAAAATAAATTAATGTGCTTAACATTAATTTATTTTTTACAAATAGTAGCAGTCAATAATAGTCCAGTATTGCATAAAGTTTTTTAGAAGATTAATGAGCATTACACCAATTTTACTTCGAAATCGGGTAAATAGGCGATCCTCCAGCATCATCATCATATCTTTAGATCCGTTAAAAATTGATTCTTACTTTTGTTACCCCGAAATTATATTTTTTGTACATTCAATGGGTGTACGTACCTAATTGTACATTAATATATACTACATGAATTGCATTTATAATAATAAAACTCTATTATTTGTAAAAGAGTGAGCTTTACTATTGATATATAACACATGTTTTAAATGTGGTGAACCAGCATCGGGCTGCAATTAGTTTCCAGTAAACTAATACGTGAACTTTCTTGTCTGGCAAACATTTTGTGGTCGCGCTAGTTTAGACTGTCACCCGCAGCACTAATTGTCTAAGCCACGAACAGTTTTAAACTAATACAATTATTTTAACTTGCTATGTTTTCTAAAATACTGCATCGTTATTATTTTAGAAAAACGTATAAAGAGACGGTAAATCATGTCCATGGAAAAAATATTAGTAATATGTTAACGACGGTAGTTCAATAAAACGAAGCTAAGCAAAATCGTTTGTTCATAAGAATTTTAATTTAAGCACTCTAAATTTTCTATGGAATTTAATGATGTTTTATAAATTTTAGGCTAGCTAGAGGAATGAATGGAATCAGCATAATGCACGCCACTGCTTCCACTTATTTTTAATTTTATGATAACACATGTTTTTATTTATAATCAAAGTTTTTCTGTAATTAATTAAAAGAGAAAATAAAATTAGATAGAGGATACTGCCCTTAGGAACGCCATCAGTGCATTGATTAGGCAAATGTGAAAATACTTCAAGAGCAATAACAGAAAGCTTTGCATATGTGAATACATTAGAACTTGTGAATATAACAGACGAAATGAAATGGGCCTTTTATGACCGAAGATATCCGTGGCTAGTTTTTGAAATACACACATTAAAATACGTTAGTCGAAATTAAATACAAAATATACTGTTTTGAAGTATTAAATATTTTTATTAAAAAGCGGAAGATAATAGTAGCTTCAAATTGTTTTAACTTTAATTAGTACGTATGGTATAATATCATTACCGCAAATAGATACCACATCTGTAAAACGACATAGAAATCATTAAAATGTAAATAAACGATAAACAGTTAAAATATATATAAAATTTTCAGACATACAGAAATTCCATAAAGATATTAAATAACGTACTAAAACAGGTTTCACTTGATTATATATATAATTCACTATGCAAGTCCATTTCCAATGCGCTTTGCTCCGGACAGAACCCTTCGAGACCTCAATTACGAGGACGTAACATAATCCCAACTTCCTCCGTAGCCTAGTGGTATGGGCGTGTGCTTTTGAAACCGGAGGTTGTGGGATAGAATCCAGCGGGGACAAATTTTCATTGTCGTTTCATCCGGGCCGATCACCATATTATCTAAAATGTAAGATGATCCATGCGTCGTATGGGCATAAAAAAAGTCGGTCCACCCACCAACCCGCATTGGACCAGCGTGGTGGGATACAGTCCAAAACCTCCTAATGGATAGGGGTGTAAAAAGGGAGGCCTATGTCCAGCAGTGGAATAGGCGAATGATGAACATAATCCCGGAAAATTAAAACAAACTTAATAACCCAAAGGGTCGAATTGCGTTCTAGTAAAATACTTATGATATGTTTCACAAATAAACTAATTTTAAAACCTGTAACATAATTAAAACTTCTTTTAACACGGTAGAAAGGAAAATATATGTTATGCATAAAGTAAATTGTCACCAATTTTCATTTCTATTGACCGCAAATGGTTCTAGTTTTACAGCCCATGCTTTTTATTATTTACAGCAGTAAAGCAGAACAAATATGTGCATTTGAATAGATTTGAGTTGGAATGCGATTTCGAGTTAATTCTATATATGCAGCATTTATAATTAAATTCGTTCGTCGAGTTTCATACGCAGTAATTACTTTCGTGCTTAAATAACATTTCCTCATTGCTTAAAATTATATTTTTATTATTTTAAAGTATTTTATACATTTATAAGACATTTGAAGGCGTTTCAAATTTGAAGACTTCTAAATACTTCAATTTTAAGCTTAGAATAATATGTTGTATCTTTATATTTTTAGTAAAATGCGTTAAAATTAAATTATCAAATCGTTATATTATAAATAAACAAGATAGCAAAGTTATATATACATTATTATATTAATTAAAAAAATACACATATCAATCTTCTTTCCGTTCCCTTTTTCTGCCTGTTTCAATTAATCGGTCAATAATCACGTGTATAAATTATATGCCAAGGAAGCTTTTGACTATGGTTTAAAACAATTGAATAACACAGCTGTTGTTTTTTCGTCATTTTAACTTGATGTCTATGCAATTTGTTTTAAGCTAACATGGATTTACATAATTCATTTGAATACAGTACCGCCGTTATAGAAATCAAATACTAGATGTGTTTAATTGATGTTTAAAGATGCTATATAACTGATAATTTATTTAGAAATAAATCATATTTAATTATAAATTGATTTTAGTACCATAAAACTGTAATAGTCCAATAGATAATTATCAGAGTGAACTTATTGAATTTGCATTCTGTATAATTCAATATTTACATAGTTCAATCAGAAAAAGCTCCGTCACTTTGAAAATCAAACAGATCATTTATTAAAGTTGCTTTATTACATCTCATTGATAATATCGGTCAACTATATTTAAAGCAATAATTATTTATTTTATAAATATAAATAGTTATAGTATTTAATTTAATATTTTTTCATTAGCAGTATTTCAAAATTGATTTTTTTTTCCTTTAGGGTTTAGATTAAAAAATATTAGTTTGATAGATAATCTTCGTAGTGAACTAATGAATTTGCATCTGCAAGTTCTATTACGGGCCGTGCGAAAGTTTTACCTGGCAATTTTCCAAGCAATTAAGCCGGCGACTGAGTGACGCTGAGCTAAGATTTGTTTTATCCGAGAGATTCACAGACGTCTGTGTAAATTTACTCATCACTTTGACCAGGGTTGATTAATTTCGTTTGAGACGACTCGTTTTTTATAACTAATTAATCTCACTATTTTTTTGTCATAATATTTTCTCATAAAAATATTTAACTTTTTTGTATAAAATATTTTTCCCATTTCTGTTTGATCACAAATGGTTCGTTGAGTTACTCCTGAAAATATTTAATCTTTTTTTTTTTCATACTCTTTACGTACTGAAAATTTTAATTAAAGTAGAAAACAGTTAAAATTAATTCATGGCTTTATGTGAGTTTATAAGTGACCGCAAATGTAAAGAAAAATCTGCTCATAGATTTCGAATTTTAGTTCCATAACAATTTGGAATAGTTTTTATTTGTTTCTAGCTTTTAATTATGTATGTGCTTATATTTGTGTATAAGTTTTATATTTCTCGTAATTGTACTAGTGCTCATATAACTTCAAAGACTCATAACGTAGAGGGGGGAGGGGGAAGTAGGTCCCTTCTTGCAAGTTAGTTAGTTCTTAGTAGTGAGTACACAGTGCTGTCTTCCGTTTTGAAGGGCACCATTGCCAGCAAAATTACTGGGTAAACGAGACGTAACATCTCATGTTTCTATAATTGTTTTATTTCCACGAGAGCTACTGCCGATAAACGAGGTTGTGTATTATGGTATGGGTAATATTTATTAAATAAATTTTAAAAGTTAATGGAAGTGATAAACAAACACACGTGCATGTTTCTTAAAAGCAATACATTTTCGCGACTCATAAAAAAATACGTAAACAGACTTTTGCAAATTGACAGCCTTTTTTATTTATAAAGAGGGTACAAGGGCCCGTGTACCGATCCTTTGACATATGTCATATATGTTCTACACGAATTTTTCGCAAAAACGTTACTAGACCAATACAAAATAGTTTTTGAAAAAATTACATTTGAAATTAATCTATTCTTTTTTCCGCCAATACCATACAATAAACAAAATTCTCCTGAGGGAAAAAAAAACTGTCCTATTACTTACTGTGACTGCTGTGTCTGCTGTAGGTACTTAAAATTTTGGAAATTCAATATGTAAAAAAAACGCTTTAAATAAATAATATAATAAAAGTACTTAGTACAATTCTATTGCAAAACTACGATTTTTTTGAAATACAACCTTTATTACGTTAAAAGCGTAGATGTTTACTATAAATGATTGCTTCTTATTTAGACCCTAATCCAAGTATTTTTAGCAATGTTCTTCTAATCCAATAACGGGAAAGATGTAGCGATTTCGCACTATTTCTTTGGGGCAGAAAAAAACCTTAGGGGCACTGTCTTTGTACAAATGGGTACAGATGACTTTAATTGAAGCTTTAAGAAACAAATTTATCTTTAGACACACAAGTAAAGTAAAAATTTAATTTACATTAAGCTTTAGCTATTTTTTGAACAATTTATTAACGCTAGTCAAAGCTCTTATTAAATTAAATCATTGCCGATGTCATAGATGATTACATTAATTTATATTATCACATATACTAGCATGCCCATGAACTAGCATTGGGTTTCAATTAGTTTCCAGTAATCTAATAGGTGAAATTTCTTCTCTGGCAAACCTTTCCTGGTCGCGCTAGTTTTTGCTGTGACCCGCAGTTGTGATTGTCTAAGCCACGAACAGTTTTAATTTATTTTAATTAGCTATGTTATCATCACTGCATCGTTATTATTAAAAAAACGCGCTAACAAACAAGAACATTACATACTTGGGTCAAATTTTTAGGTTTTTGTTTTTTTTTATAATAATGGTATAGCGAAATACAGCAAAAGCCAAGCAAAGCTGTCTATTCAAAAGAATTTTAATTTAAATAGTAAAATTTCAATGATCGTCAGGCCGGCTTAAGGTATGTTTTTGTATTTTATGAAAACATATGTTCATATTTACAATCGAAGCTCAGTACTAATATAATTAATTGAAATAGACTTAGAGACAGAATACCGCCTTAAGGAATGCCATCAATCTAATAAAGTAAATTTAAAAATGCTCCAATAGCATTAACAGACAGTTGACAAATATCTGTGAATATCTTAGAACTTATAATACTTTTAAGTTATGAATTGAGTCAGGCTGAAATGGGCTTTCTATGAACGAAGATATCAGTGGCCAGTTTTTGAAATAAAAAAATATAGATCATCGTAAATAAATGTAAAGTGAAACTGATATGAATTCTGCTATGAAGTAAGTCAAATTTTTTGTTAAAAAGCGGAAGAAGGTACTACCAGCTCCAAATTTTTTTATCTTTGCATAATACATAGGGGACAACGTAACCGCAAATTTATGTGTTATTTCGAACACAAGTATCTAATATATAGATATTCATAAAGATAATAAATTATATACCAAAACATGTTTCACAGGATGCCTTTCATTACATACGCAATTTAATATGCAAGTTCATTTCCTATGCGCTTTGCTCCAGTGAGGACACAGATCCAAACGGGGCCTCAATCACATAGATATAACATAATCCTGCCAAATGAACGCAAATTTAATAACCCAAGGGTCAAATTGCACTCGAGTACATTGCGATATGTTTCACGAATAATTTAGTTTCAAAAAGCTTTGACACAATTAAAACGCATTTGAAAATTAATCAACACAGAGGAAAGAAAAACATGTTATGAAAACTGTTAATTGTCTCAAATTTATTAAATAAAATTACTTTTCACGGGTTTTATCGCATTTATTTTACATATTTGAATTCCCGACGTTTAGAACACTTTCCAGCGGCCGTGGTCACCGGGTAGACTGAGATGTCATGTGTCTTGTTGCTAGTGCTGAAGCGGGGTTTCCAGATCTTAATTGTAATAAATAATTTTTTATCTGTACTCCGACCTACGTAAAATGAATGTATTTTATCATTACAGGATTGTAATTCAGATAACACCTTGAGCCACACTGACTATAGAAAACCAACCCATACAAATAAATATTTAAATGGTAATTCACACTATTAACCCCAGCTAGTTAGCTACCGTGGGCAAATATTTGTTTAAGAGAGCATTAGGGATCTGTGATGATGAACACCTGGCGGCTGAGCTACGACATGTTAAGCAAATACTGCGAGACAAAAAGCTTGCTCCGCCACAGCAGCGTCACAGTGCCCGAGTGAAGGCAGCCACAGTGGACCTGCTCCACTGTGGCTGCTCTCCCTTTGTGAGAGGTGTAACTGAAAAGATTGGCTACATTTTGGGGCGGGCTTCAATTAAAACTTATTTCAATCCGCTGAAGAAGATTGGTCAATTCCTACCACCTGTCAAGTGCAATATTCCTCTACAAGATCCAGGAGTGTACAAGCTAGATTGTGACTGCAGCTTCTCTTTTACGGTTCAAACAAAGCGAGCAGTAAGAACCCGCGCAAAGGAACATATAGCTGACATTAAACATAAAAGACCTAGCAAATCGGCAGTATGTGACCATGCAGCTCTAAAATAACTTTAAATGTTGATAACCTTAGAATTGAAGCTGACATAGATGTTGCTACTTATTTCGCGAGATTTTTTCCAGACATTCTGGTTTCGACTACCAAGTCACTTTTGTCTTCTCCAACAGTTGCCGAATCACTATTAAAAGATAATGTTATTGAATGTACAAAAATTTTAATTTTACTGATGTATGTAGCAAAGACATTATAAGTGCATGTAGACAATTAGATATTAAAAAAACCGCAGACCTTTGGGAATCTCTGTTAAGGTGATAAATTGATTATTGATGTAATATCACCTCATCTAGCAACGATATTTAATGCTAAGCATCCAGAGGCGAGTTTCTTGACCTAATGAAGCACAGTAGAGTTATACCGGTTTTAAAGCAGGTGTAATATGGACCCTAAAATTTTTAGACCCTATCTCCATTTTGCTCTTTTAGTAAAATATTTGAAAAACTATTATTAAACCAATTAATGAAACATTTTAACAGTAACTGTCTTATTAATAACAAACAGTACGGTTGCACTAGGGGTCGCTCCACGATTTATGCTGGCGTTGTGCTCATTAAGAGCATCTTTGAGGCTTGGGACGCGTCGCAGGATGCCTTAGGCATTTTTTGCGATCTCAAAAAAGCTTTTGATTGCGTACAGTATGAAACTCTGGTCAGGAAATTACGACACTATGGTGTAAGAAACGCCGCATTCAATCTTCTGTCTTCGTACTTGAGCCACCGAACTCAGAGGGTTGACGTGAATGGTAAAAGATCTCCCGGGGCCCCAGTAAATATGGGTGTCCCACAAGGGTCTACTCATAGGCCTTTTCTCTTTCTCATCTATATAAATGATTTACCATATGTTATTAATAGAAACGACGAGATAGTATTATTTGCTGATGATACTTCCTTAATTTTTAAAGTTAAACGACACACATCAATAAATGGCGACGTAAATAATACTCTCTCTAAAGTGGCGCACTGGTTTAAAGTCAACAATTTGCTACTGAACCAGAATAAGGCAAAATGTATTAAATTTATGACTCCAAATGTAAGACCGAGTAAATGTGAAGTGTTTATAGATGAGGAAGAGATAGACGTTGTTGAGTCAACCGTGTTTCTGGGAATAACAATAGATACCAGATTGCAGTGGGGCCCTCATATTAATAGACTGGCAAATAAACTCAGCTCTGCAGTATATGCTGTCAAGAAAATCAGACAATTAACTGACGTGGAGACGCCCGGTTAGTATACTTTAGCTATTTCCACAGTGTAATGTCTTATGGCATTCTGCTGTGGGGAAATGCGGCGGATACTAATACGATCTTTGTCCTCCAAAAACGAGCTATTCGAGCGGTTTATACCCTGGGCCCAAAGGAATCCCTGAGAAAATTGTTCCCAGAGATTAAAATACTAACCGTTACTTCTCAATACATTATCGAAAACCTCACATACATCATATGCAAAAAATAGAAATGGTTTTCGTAGACATTGTGATGCACATAACATAATTACTAGAAACAAACATAATTTAATTCTTCCAGCAACTAGACTGCGAAGAATAAGTAAATCTTTTATGGGACAATGTATACGCTTTTACAACAAAATTCCAGTAAACGTTCAGAATTTAACTGTTAATAAATTTAAAAAGTTTTAAAGGAACGTGTAAAAGGAATGTGTTAAAGGTTATTATAACATAAATAAATTTATAAATGATAACACAGCCTGGTAATGGAATGCTCGCTCCAGGCTTTTTCAAGTATAATTTACGTAAGATAGAACTGTGTGTAGTTCATAAGAAAACTTATATGTATATATTTGATTATTTTAAAAGATGACAAAATAGGCCCGCTGAGTTTCTTTCGCCGGTTCTTCTCAGGTTTGAGGCGTCCTATTCCGAACCGGTGGTAGCGTCCTTGACAATCAATAAGCGAGTTTTACACTTCTATATTGAATAAAGATATTTGAATTTGAATTTGAATACTTTAAATCACCCAAACCATTACATCAGCTTTTTCAGCCACCAAAATGCAATGGACCAGCGTGATGGAATACAGTCCAGAGCCGTCTAATGGATAGGGGTGTATTAGGGGAGGCCTATGTCCAGCAGTGGACTATAACAGGCTGATAATGATAATTACATCAGTTTCATCGACCACAAATCCTCTGTAATGAACACCGATTCCTACCAAGGAGTCTATTAACATTAGAAAACATCCAAATTTAAATAGAGAAGATGGTTGGGTTTCACCACCTAATGACAAGTGGCAACAAGACGCATGACATCTCAGTCTACCCCGTGACCATGGCCACTGGAGAGTGTTCGAAACGTCGGGAATTTAAATATGTAAAATAAACGCAAAAAAATCCGTAAAAAGTCCTTTTATTTAATAATGTGTAGTATTCTCGCAAAAAAAAGCTATCAAATAACTATTTATGTACCATGCATTGATAAATTTTAATTTTCTGGACCGGAAAGGTTTCTGGCGTAAGGATGTGGCGACCTCACCGCACACTTTACAGTGGATCTGCCTTACAGTGGGAGTAAGTTAGATCCGTGATACGAGTAGAAATAGTCATTGCCAATCCACCTGCGCAGCATAAGAATTATGAGCAACTCTTTTTTATGGACTCTAACAAGATCGGCCGTCATGGCGTTCATTAAGAAAGGCCTGTCTGTAAATATCTAGCAGTGGCCTGCTAAAGGCTGTTTATGATGATGATAATAATGAAATGTTTTTAGTTTATCTGCTTATATTTTTTAAACCGGTAAACCAAAACATATGCGCATGGCATTTTAATAGATTGGAGTTGGAATGCAGTCTCAAGTTAATTTCATTAAATGCAGCATATAGAATTAAATTCGGAACTGACGAGTTTCATACGCAGTTATTACTTTGGAGCTTAATTAAAATTAGCTTATTTCATAAAATAGTATTAATATTATTTTAGAGTATTTTATACTTTTAAAAGAGATTTGAAGTGTGGGATCACTACTCAGCTCATGGATATGGCTATGTGCCACTACAGCTTTGTTAATATTAATAATATATATAAGTCACATAGTTAACTATGTGACTTGAAAATGTCAATTAGTATGATGTTGTAATGCTCTTATTGCTGAAAATATACTCACAAGTGTTACTTATTTTACGCTTTATAATAATAATACTTAATAAAATAGGTCAAAATAAAATATTTAAATCGTTATATAATAAAGAACAAAGTTGGCAAAGTTATTATACTTTACTGTTTTTGCGTTATAGAGTCAGTCGACATATGATGTATTTTTTCATAGAAAAAAAAAACCAAATTAACGAACCTTGTTCAATTATTTCAAGGTACCGTTTTTCTGTATGATTCAATATTTACATAGTTCAATCAGAAATAGCCCTGTCACTTTGAAAATCAAACAGATCATTTATAAAAGTTGCTTTATTACATCTTATTGATAATATCCGTCAACTATATTTAAAGCAATAAATATTTATTTTATAAATATAAATAGTTATTGGTATTTTTTCCTTAAGGGCTTAGATTAAAAATTTTTAGTTTGATAGATAATCTTCGTAGTGAACTAATGAATTTGCATCTGCATGTACTATTACGGCCCGTACGAAAAGCTTCACCTGGCTAGTTTCCAAGCAATTAAGCCGTCGACCGAGTGACGCTGAGCGGAGATTTGTCTTATCCGAGAGATTCACAGTCGTCTGTGTAAATTTACTCATTACCTTGACCAGGGTTGATTAATTTCTTTGTGACGCCCCGTTTTTAGATACTTATTAATCTTCTTAATTCTTTTATTATAATAATTATTTTATAAATGTTGTACTTGACACCAATCCATTTTGTCAAGTGGCTTTACTACGAAAGTTTAAGGGAAAATATAAAAACCAAATTAGTGCATATGTTTATTTAGTTCTGACTCAGGATTTTGATTTTATATCTTATTATAGACATAATTGATTCTGAGGTTTACTTTTGATATAAATTTTACCTTGTTAAGTCTACCCAATTATTATAAAATCGGAAGTAACATACTGAAAAACAGATGAAGAGAGAGGCGAGCGAGTGAACGGAACCCAAATTTGAACTAAATTATTATTTAACTTTGGAATAGGGTTCAAATTTTATTTCTTGGTGGAAGAAGCGTTAACTAACGCTTACATGTCTACTTTGAATAGACAATAGAACTACTCAATTTTACGCTGTGCTGACCGTAAAAGGAGTAGTAGTTTCGCGAGGCACCACGAAGGTACTACCTACTTTATGCCGCAAATCAGTAGTGTTCACACACCTCTGGTTTAAAGGGCACCGTTGTTAGCGTTAGTAGGCAGAAATCGTTGCAACCAGATGATACGCAACATTTCATCCTCAAATCTTGCCAATATGTGGAGGTTTCTTGCAACCTTAGTTATTAGCAAGTCGCTTATAACAAACCTTTCAACTCGGTAACTTTGGACGATTTAAATCATCTTTTCCTCATTGTTACTTCTTTAGATCATCTGACATTGCGTGAAACAATTTCTTACATAAATGGTTTGTTGCGCTCCTGTGCTACCACTTTTGTTTTTTCTCCAGTTTCTTCTGAGGAATTAAAAAAAAACATCCTAGGAATCAAGTCTGCTGCTATCGGACCAGACAACATTGGTCTCAATATTATTATTCCTGTCCTTGATCATCTTCTTCCTGTAATCACCCATATTATAAATTTTTCATCTTGGTCAAGATCCTTTCCTTTCTCATGGCGTAAAGCGATTGTCTGCCCCATTCTTGAATGTTCTAATCCATCACTTCTAGCGCATTATCGACTTATCTCTATTCTAATATTTCTATCGGAAGTTTTGCTTATTTAAGCAATTTTCCCATTTTATTTTTTTAAATAATTCAATTAGTCCACTTCGATTCGGTTTCAGTCCTGGCCATAGCGCAACCACTGCACTCTTAAAAGTGGCTGACGATATTAGAAAAGACATGGAAAACACTAAGATTACTGTACTGGTGTTAATTGATTTCTTTGATTTCTCCAATACGTTTAATATCTTGCCATCACATTTTATGGCTTCTGGTGAAGTTCTGGATAAGCCATTGTTTAACTGTACACACATACATCATCAGCCTGTTTTAGTCCACTGCTGGACATAGGCCTCCCCTAATACACCCCTATCCATTAGGGGGTTTGGACCGTATCCCACCACACTGGTCCAATGCGGGTTGGACCGACTTTTTATTACCCATCCTTTGCCTCCGCTACGTTAAAAGCGGTAGAATATTTGGGATATAAAAGTGGCTTCTTATTTATACCCTAATCCAAGTATTTTGCACAATGTTCTTCTTATCCAATAGCGGAAAAGATGTTATGTTTTCGCACATGTGACTTTAAATTAAATGGTGAAAAACAAAGTTATGTTTAGGCGCACAAGTGTAGTCAAAATTTAATTCAAATTACTCTTTAGCTTTTTATAAATATTTGTTTACTCTTGTCAAAGCTCTTCTTAAATTAAATCGTTGTCGATGTCATAGATGATAACTTTAATTTATTTTTTTAATTAGTAGAAGTACAATATTGCATTATGATTTTTTAAAGTAAAATTGTTATATTATATTTATGTTGCACAAATATTAAAATATAACTATTGTGCAAATTAATCGTTTTAGACTATGAGTTCATACTTTTTAAAATAAAGTGAATCCTTTTGGTCATTGGGTTTATATTATAACAAAACATAATTAAATATTCCAAATCAAAATCTGACATCAGAAACAAGATGTTAGAAGACATTGTTCCCTCGACACACAATTTGCACGGTGTAACAGCAAATATTCCTAAAACGTCTTACACAAGTTACGCTTAAGGGAGTTTGAAACTTTTAAGAATGACTGAGAAACGCCACAACTTCTAGCGCATAAATTGAGAAACAACTCGTTTTATGTTACTTTGGTGTTAATTCAAATGACAACAAAAACATCGAAAGCGGGAATCATTGCTTAACGCTCGACGAATATATGGAACGTAAGATGTCTGAGAAAATCAGGTAAATAGCCGACATTTTTAAACTTAATGAGGTAAGATCGGTGGGTTAATCACCTAACGATGTTCGTTAAAATAAGTATTAGTTGTAGAAGTTTGAAACTAATATAAATAACACTTATTTTAACAAACTATGTTATCTCTGTCAGCATTAACAAAAAATAACATTATATTCTTGGGTGTGTATTTTAATGTAACTTCTTAACAACGATGGTATAGCGATGCCAAGCAAAATCGTCTATGCATAAGAATGTTTTTTTAAACATGCTATAATTTTCTTGAAAATTGGGCTGGCTTACAATATATTTTTTGCTTTATATTACAATCGAAGGTGAGTACTTATGTAATAGAAACAGAAAATAAAATTATAGAGAGGAGCCTTGAGGAACACCGTCAATAGGCTAAAGCCACTTTGAAATGGGCTTTCTATGATCAAAGATATCAGTGGCCAGTTTTTGAAATAACAAAAAAAAAGGTTATCAAAAATAAATGTAAATTATACGGCTTTAAAATAAGTCAAAATTTCTGTTAAAAAGTGAAAGAAGTAATTTTTTTATCTTTGCATAAAACAAATGGGACAAAATAACCGCAAATAGACACCCCTAACCCTGTTTAAAAAAGGTAAAACCCTTTGTTAAAAAAATCCTTTGCGCTATGGAACGCGCCATGATCAGAGTCTCTCTGTCGGAAAAGATTCAATAAGTCATAGCGCAAAGGATTAGCTCCTTGAAGTGGCAGTGGGCCGGTCACATGGTCTGAAGAACGGATGGCCGATGGGCCCATAAGGTTCTAGAGTGGAGGCCACGTTTGGGAAAACGGAGTCTTCGTTGACCCTCGACCAGGTGGGATGGCGATCTCCATGCAATAGTAGCTCAGCAAGTAGCAGGGAATCAGCCATCTTGGCGTTGATTTAAAAGGCATATATCTAGCAGTGGACTGATAGAGGCTGATTATGATAATGAAGATGAAATCCTTTGTGTGTATAACCAATGAATAGTTAAAATTTGAACACAATTTTCTGGTCTATAGACATTTGGTAAACAGAATAATTAACGTACCAAAACATGTTTCACAGGTTTCATTTCATTATATACGTAATTCAATATGCAAGTTCATTTCCGATGCGCTTTGCTCCAGCGGGGACACGGGACCAAACGAGACCTCAATTACATAAACGTAACATAATCCTGCATGGACGCAAATTTAATAACCCAAGAGGCGAATTGCACTGTAGTAGATTGCGAAATGTTTCACGAATAGTTTATTTTGAAAAAACTAAGACACAGTTAAAAATTATTTTTGAATTGATCAACATGGTGGAAAGATAAAAACATGTTATGCAAACTGTTAATTGTCTAAAATTTCTTTATCAAATAGCTATTTACGTACCATGCATAGATAAATTTTAATTTATTGGACCAGAAATGTTTCTGGCGTAGGGATGTAGCAACCTCACTGCACACCTTACAGTGCCAGTAAGACAGATCCGCAATACGACTACAAATTGTCACAGCCTACTCTTTCATATGGGCGCTAACAAGATCGGCCGTCTTTGCGTTCATTAAGAAAGTCCTATAATCAACAGTGCACTGCTTAAGGCTGTTAATGATGATGATAATGATGAAATATTTTTTGTTTAACAGCTTATTTATTAATTAAAGCGGTAAACCAAAACATATATGTGCATTAAAATAGACTGGAGTTGAAATGCAGTCTCGAGGTTTCTATAAAAATACATCATTTATAATCAAATTCGAAACTAACGAGTTTTATATGCAGTAATTACTTTCGAGGTAAACTAACATTTTCATTTGAAAAAAAAAAAACAATTAAATAAATCTTGTTCAATTATTTCAACGTACAGTTTTTCTGTATCATGAATTATATGACGGAAAAGCTTGATTATGATTTATAACAATTTAATAACACAGCTGTGGTTTTTTCGTCATATTTCAACTTGACGTCTATGCTATTTGTTTGAAGCTAACATGTATTTACATAATTCATTTGAAAATAGCCCCGCTATCATGAAAATTGAATAGATTATCTTTTAAAGTTGCTATTTAACATATTGTTATTCTATATTAAAAGTATATTATAACACTTTTGTTTTATAAATGTAAATTTTATGTAAAGATAATTATTTTTATTAGTATTATTATAAAACATTGATTTTTGATCTTTAAGGTTTTAATTAAAAATTAATAGTCAACTAGATAATCTTCATAGCGAAGTAATGAATTTGCATCTGCAAGTTCTATTACACCCCGTGCGAAAACTTTCACCTGGCAATTTTCCAAGCAATCAAGCCGTCGACCTAGTGACGCTGAGGGGGTATTTGTCTTACCCAAGAGATTCACAGACGTCGGTGTAAATTTACTCATTACCCTTACCAGGGTTGATAAATTTCTTTGAGGCGATTAGATTTTTTATAACTAATTAATGTCCTTGATTCTTTTTCATAATATATTTTTTTATATAAAAATATTTATCTCGTTTCTGTTTGCTTACAAAATGGTCATTGAGTTACTCGAGAAAACATATTATCTTCTTTTTGCGTATACTTTGAGTACTGATTTAATTTAGTTATGAAAAAAGTTAAAAATATCCAATGAATTCGTATGAGTTTATTTAATTACTGAAAACGTAAAAGAAGAACTACTCCTTGCCTAAGCATTTAAATGCCATAACATTGTGGTATAATTTTTATTGGTAGCCAACTTTAAGTGCACTTCGTGACGCGGTCGGCGGCCAGCACCGCCGCTGTCGACAATTGCCTTCAGGAGTTCCTACGCAACGCATTATATTTTAAAGTCACACGACGCGAATGGCTAACGCTCCGTTCTAATACTTTTAAGTTTACCGCAAACCCCAACCGCATCACCGCATTTATCCTTCCTTTTACCGCATTTCCAATCCGGTTTCATAACCACGTTGTCCGAACCGGATTACGCAAATGGTCCTTCGAACCGCATCCTCGCTTCTGGTCCTTAAATAGGATCCATATCGCCGTCACTCGAGCTAGTTGGTCCAATCAAATTGGCTGACGAAACTTGAATAACCACGCGCCCGCGCAGCCTCACTACATAGCTCGTATAGAAAGCAAGCGTTGGCAGAAAAAGGTTCTCGAGTGGCAGTCTCATGCTGGCTATCGCAGTGTCGGGCGTCCCAACACGAGATGAGGTGATGACCTGTGCAGGGAGCCAGTGGATGCAGGTAGCATGATCGTACCTCTTGGCAGCTCAAGGAGGAGGCCTATGTTCATCAGTGTTATGATCATATGAAAACAAGTTTTCAGACCATGTTAGGAACTTTAATATTATTTAACATTCAATAATCAAGTTTTATTGCAAAAGCCGGCATAGCATACTGACAAGATGATTAATGATCGAATGATAATTCCGAGTACCAATTACCAAAAGCTCAGAGATTAGACCGCGCCAATTAATGTGTCGTATGATAATTGTGTCAATTTAATGCTCAGAAAATTTAACCCACTATTGCGTTATTTTCTATGTTTCCTCTTTTACCTAATAACAATATTTAATGATATTTGTATATTGAGTTCGTTTGTGTCAATAAGATAAAGTTTTTAAGTTTATATTTATCTTATCGATTTCGCAAGGTAACGAAAAACTAGCGCATTGTCGCAAACCCTTTTGGACGCTGATGACCACCGATTCATTACTTAGTATTTTGATATATGACAATCTCAGAGAAGAATTAAAGTATAAACTTAATTTTCGACGCGGCCAATTTATATTTTAGATATTTCACAAAATAAAAGAAATATTTAAATTAGAAACAACGTAAGAAAATGACATACACAACTGTTTCCTAAACCCATTAAAAAATATAATCTACGAGTACTTTGAGTTCTATTACATCAGTTAGTGATATAGTAAAACTATGTCGATGACATTATTAATGAAGTGACCTATATTTTCGACAGCCCATTGTTGTCAATGTTTTCATTGTAAGATATCGCCAACCGGGAGCTCTTGGTGTAAAAATAATGAATTATACAAATAAGCCTACGGTAGCTTTTAATTAATTCTCGTAATTGGCTGTTACAACTGACTAATGTAATATTTAAAGAAACAAATATTTATAACTATATGAGCTGTTAGTCAGGCAACTGGAAGCAACAATACTTTTTGTTACTCAATCGAGTACTAAAAATAAAATATATTACCGTCTGATTTGCGAAATTTATCGCGTTAAATTATTTGAAAATATTTAAAAAATTGTCAACCTGAACACGAATATCTCTTTAATTATTGGGCGCAAATTTAATATAAATATTGCTTTCAAAAACTTTAAGCTACCTGATAAGTATACAATTTTATAATGTAGCTTATTAATATTAAATATTACATTATACTGCAATTTAGGATATTTCCACGGGTTTTTTCCGAGAGTTGGGAATAATAAATGCAAATGAAATATAACACCAAATGTCACCTTTAAAAATTAAGAGGCGCAGTTGACAAAAGCAGAAATTTTTGCATTGTTAAATTAAAGATAAATAAACGTTCACCAATAATTCAATTCATTGTAAGAATTAGGCCAATTATATCACGAAAGTATCCTTAATTATCGGATGTTCTGTCCCCTGTCACTTAATAAATGGCTTAATTGCGAGATACCGTCTCCTGGGAACAAGTCGAAGCATTAATAATTTAACTAACCAAAGCTACGCATATATCCTATAATTAATTGATTGCAATAACAAATACGGTCCGATGTTTTGATTTATTAACTTTTATATTTATTCATACTTTTTTATAAAAGTATGAATATATAATGAATTAATGTTGTATACGGAAACCTTTTACTTGACACCAATCCATTTTTTCAAGTGGCTTTACTACTAAAGTTTAATGGAAAATATAAAAGCCAAAATTTGTGCATATGTTTATTTAGTTCTGACTCAGGATTTTGATTTTATATCTTATAATAGAGATAATTGATTTTGAGGCTTACTTTTGATATAAATTTTACCTTGTTAAGTCTACCTTGCCTTTGCTAAGTCCATCCAATTGTTATAAAATCGGTAGTGACATACTGAAAAATGAAGAGAGAGGCAAGCGAGTGATCGGAACCCAATTCCCATGCTAAACTCTTATTTTACTTCGGAATAATATGGAAGTACCTGAACTAAGTCTAGTTTCAAACACGAGTGGCACCAAAAGCTATCGCTTTTTATAGGTCTATCGACGATATTTCCATAGACGATGGTCAAACAATACGGGTGCCTGAGATAAGGCCAATTACAATTTGCCATTTGAATTAGACTTCGAATCCTACTTAAAATTTGGATAAAGTATAGTAATAAGCACTGCCCAGGTCATTAAAATAAGCCAACAACGGTCTAGCAAAAGCGAGTTCCTAATTTTGTCAAGTTTTCTGGTTCTCCAAAGAAGACGATAGGCCAAATGTTAAGGGCTTATCTTTTACATAAATCTATTTTATTACGTCAAAAAGTGACATACTTAAACTTACGATTATTTTTACTTAAAAGCGCTCCAAACTGTTTAAGTAATGTAAATTCAAAAACAACAACACATCAACACAACAAAGGTTAGCTGATACATAATTAAATATAAAGTTTCTTCCACTATTTGCTCATTACAAACATAGCAAGAGAGAAGTAATTTCGACCGACCCCTACGGCAAACAAGTCTTTTTACATCGGATAGACAATCGAATGAGTCAATTTCACGCTGTGCTGACCGCAAAAGGAGATCCGGATACGTACCTGGGATCAAACGGACGTTTGAAAGTATTCAGCATGGCCGTAAATTGACTAGGCCGACAACTGCTCGTAATATTGTATTAAATCAGTTTATAAGAATTTTTGCGGTCGCCTGCTTGTATTTATAATTATATATCTTGATGAGATGCCGTTTTACATGGGTAGTGCCTGGGGTAGTACTGCCATGGTGCCTCTTTCTGCCGCAAATAAGTAGTTTGTAAATATTACTCTCTTACGGTTTAAAGGGAACCGTTGCCAGCGAAATTACTGCGTTAATGACATATATCGGGATGAGACGGAATAAGTAACATTGACTGAGAATGTTTTGTATTCATTTTAACTTATTTGGAATAAACTCTTTTTTTCTCGATTTAGTTAGATTGTTAGAGTCTTAAGCATGGTGTCACGGTGTTAAAATAACTGATCCGATCAAAATAGATTGACTCTGAAATGATCGACATTAGGTAGGAATTCCAGTAAATGGATAAAGAAGAAGGCGATAGAAATTTGCAATTCACTTAAAAAGAAGTGTACAGACTTTTGAAAATTTATGTAAATGACATCTGCTTTATGAGAGACAAGGGTCCGTGTACCGATTATTTGTCCGTATACGTTCTAGTATACGTACAAGAATTCAATCGCGTGTCATCGCAAAAACGTTACTAGAGCAAACACTACAAATTAATTGTTGGAATAATAACTGATTGAAACTTTATCTGATCTTTTATACGCGGATACATACAATAAAATAAATAATGTAATACATATAATAAATTAAATTAAATTAAATTACCTTAACGGATCATATAAAACTGTCATTTGATTGACTGCTGGAAAGTGTTCAAAATATCGGAAATTTAATAAAAAAAAACGACATTAATTTAATTTTATCATTATTATCAGCCTGTGTCAGTCCACTGCTGAACATAGTCCTCTCCTTATGCATGCCACCGCTTCCTATCTTCGGCTATTCTCATCCAGCCTGCACGCATTATTGGAATGCATCACTCACTTGCAGAAGGGCGTCCCACTACTTTGCCTTCGACTCAGAACTCCGACCCAGCGGTCGTCGTTCTGCGCATGACCGGCCTCCTCTAAAGTAAATATTTACGTTTTGCTCTAAGTCACTTTGAATAAGTAAACCTGTTTTGATTTATCGGTCATTTAATTATCAATAATCATAATAATATATTCAAATGAAGTCGATATTAAATTAGATGAAAGACTTGACCTAATTCATAAAGTAAATTTTAAGGACGCACCGTTATAGAAAGAGCAATATATTATAAGTTTAACTAGCAACGCTGCAATTGAGTTTAAATTGTACTAGAATGACTGAAAACGCTTTCTCTTTGGCTGATACATTCTGTAGCGCTAGTTTAACCTGTTATTGCTAATTTATGTTAACTTCAATACTAAAACCATTGAGAACAGCTTTTTTAAAGTAACAGTTTTTATAATTCAACGTATTGTCTAGTCACTGCGACTGCATCGTTAGAATAAAGTAGATTTTAGAAACATAGTGATTCACCTTAATAATTTCTAGTATCAAAGTATATAAAATAGTTGATTGCAGAATCTGGATCAACGTTTCATAATTCCTAATGCCACCTACTTGGTAAGTTAGGAGCTTAATCTCAAATATCAAAGTTGTCAAACTTAATTAAATGTCTTAGGTAAATCATATAAATACAACAATTTTAGTTAAATTAATACATGTCTTCAATAGTTGACATGTTTTTACAATTTATTATTTATTTGAACATTTTAGGTAAAAATTATATTTAAAGGTGTTTGAAATACCTGTCTTTTGTAAATGTCTTAATAATATTCGATTTAAATTTATGTAATATGGGAACTAGTTTCAAAGTTGCATTGAAGTAACTACAGTTTAAAAGAGTATATGACTTGAATAGCTACATCTAATCTATCAAAATCTCTTAAATTAAATATTTACTCTTGCTACACTCATATTTGATAAGCTAACCTGCGTGCATTCATAGGTAGCTTATTACCAATTTTATTAATTATAAATGGCATTTATAATAATGAAACTATTACAATAATTCATGAAAAAAATAGTGAGAGCACCTATTTATATAAAATGAATATATTTCTAATCTTTTAAATCTAGCATCGGGCTGCAATTAGTTTCCAGTGAACTAATACCTGAACTTTCTCTTCTGACAAACATTTTGTGGTCGCGCTAGTTTAGACTGTCAGCCGCAATACTAATCGTCTAAGCCACTGACAGTTTTAAAGTAAATCAGTTATTTTAACTAGCCATGTTATCTATATCACTGTATCGTTAGAATAAAAAAAATGTTTTAGAAACTAGTACATTTCATCCTTAAGATAACTTTATGGTAATTTGTCGACAACGGTGATACAATATTAATATGCCAAACAAAAACGTCTATTATAAGTCACTAATCGTCCACCTCTTAGTATATCTGTACTGGTTGCAAGTCTCCATACCAAGACTATGTAAATTAATTAATGGCTTCAGTGGCTAATCGAAGTAATAAACCTTTATTAATTTATCGTTTCAATATTTAATAATTTTTTTAAATTTTTATTTCTACTTTTAGATTTAGAAAATTAAAGTTTAATGTGTTTTCTTCTTCGTCATTCTTAATTAGTTTTTTTAGTCCGACAATTCAAAGTTCTACTAACTGGTTAATTCGACCAAATTATAACAGAGAACCGCAATAGATTAAGGACTTTAAAACTGTTGCTAAGTATCTGAATATCTAAGAACTTATAATTTAATTGAGTTATGGAATCAGACGAGCTGAAATACGCCTTTTATGACGAAAGAGGTCAACGGCCAGATTTTGATACAAAAATTAAAATAGGTGACCGAAACTATAAGTAAAATATACTGTTTTGAAGTAGTTTAGTTTTAAATGCGAAAATGAGCCTAAATTTTCCATTATTGATAATCATGAGAAACCCGTTCCAAATAATATTTCCATTTTAAATGACATAATATCTTAAAATGAAAAAGATAAAATTAAATTTCTGTCAAACAGAATTTCCATAAGGAGAATAAATAACAATGTTTCAAGATTTCATTGATTACATAATTCAATATGCAAGTTCATTTTCGATGAGCTTTGCTCCAGTGAGGACACAGAACCAAATGAGACCTCAATTACGTGGACGTAACATAGTCCCGGAAAATGAACGCAAATTTAATAACTCAAAGGGTTGCATTGCACTGTAGTAAATTGCGATATGTTTCAGGAATAAATTTATTTAAAGAGCTATTACATAATTAAAACTTTATTTTACAAGGGAGAAAAAAAATCATCATCATCATTATCACCCTTTGATGATAGGCGCATCGCGGCATCCAACGCATGGATTACTTTACTTTCTAAACAGGGTGTCTGGTGGCAGATTTATGTTTTAAAAAACAAATATTTCAATAAGTTATAAACAGTGCGAGGTGGTGGTGTCTTTAGAATCACGATCGTGCAGTTTCTTAGTCACATGTCGCAGTGGTCGGTGAGCATCGCGCTTCGAATTGAAGCATTTCCAAGAGTAACGATTCACGTCTCCGCTCGCCAGTTTTGTTCACATTTCAACGGATGGCGATGGGCCGAATGTGAATTAATTCGTTCTTGGGTGGGAAAAACACAAGGGACCTTTCGATCGTCAAGGACTCCGAAACTTGAACTGGTTGAACGCAGCTTCGTGAAAATCAAGACTTTCGATACGGAAAAGCAGCTTCACTGGACTTAAGAAAGATTAAGCATGAAATTTTGAAAAAGATATGAAGTTTCTCCTTTAAAATTCAAATAATTCAATTGAAAAATTGTGCATCCGCAAATTTTTTTCAGGTGTTTCGCCTGTAATTACATTTTTGGAGCGACGAGCTCATTTTCTTTGAAACGGACACGTAAACAAAGCAAAATTGCTTACTGGGCTCAGAACTCCGCATCTCGACGGAACCAAAAATAATTACATTGCCCAAGGTAACTGTTTGGTGCGCTTTGTCGAATGGGATGATCGGACCATTTTTTTGAAAATTCACGGGGCCAAACGACAATGTCAATGGAAATTATCGGCTCCGATTTTCTTTTACCCTCTGCGAAACTCCGTTGTTTTTTTGTAGGGCACCTGTAAAGAGATCGAACGCCACCGATCCGCGAACTGTTGTGGACTTAAAGAAAACCGGCGAAAATCAACCGATTGAACCAAGTTTACCACTGTGGCACGGAATACAGGCTCCTTTCGAACAGTGTGGCAACAGGATGTGTGGGACAGGTGACATTTGGATGACTTTATCTTTAAAATGAAATCCGCATTTCTCTATCTTTTAATCTTTTAAGTAAAATTATATCAAACATATTATTTTTTATTAGAATTGAAACATAAATCTTACCAGACACCCTGTAGTTGGGTGAAGGCAATCCCTAACGACTAGAAACAACAAATTGTAGAAGTCCTCGGATTCAGACCCGACCACCGGTTTCTATAACAATACTCTTCAATTAGGCTATGGGTCCGTGGTTGGGCATGTAAAAGTCGGACCACCCGCCAACCGTAGACCAGCGTGGGGATCGGTCCAAACCCCAATGGTGAAGGCTGCATTAGAAGGAAAGAAAGAAAGCACTACATATTTCCCATTCTATTAAATTTAGTCTCTATCAAAACTTTTTGTGTCGTATCCATAAGCGGTCTATAAATAAAAGTTTTTAAGGAGGTCGTTGGCTTTTAATATTAATCTGCAGTTAAAAGACATGGTGAGAGAAGATCGGATATATGATTGACAAATATCATAAACAAGCATAATAGAACTAACTATGTCGATTAACGTCTAACTGTGATCTGTAAAATAGGTCGATTCTGTACAAACTGTCCGATTCATGTATGTAAACTTTGTAAGTTTTTTTTGCATCATTTATATTAGGAATTAATATTAAAATAAAATATTTAACTTTCAAAGGGCTTACAGATTCTAAGAAGTGCATGAAAACATCTACATTAAGCCAAGGCGGTTGATAAGCAGTACCGTACCTTAGGTATTATTATTATATAAAAAATTAATTTATTTCAATTAAAATCAACATTTCATTTATAAGGTCTTATAACTAATTAAAAATATTTTAATGTTACCTTAATGGCAATCTTTCATTTTGTTCGTGGATTGCGTTTTCGTATTGATCCTTCATACCACTCTGCCCCGCATCGCATTTTCGACAATCGGGTAAATGGATAAATCGGTAACCGCGTCAGGGCGCCCCCGTCTCTCGGATTTAGCCATGTTTCGTTAATAACCTAATGTCAATACATAACACATTTGCAATAAACTCGTCTGTCTGTCCAAAGGCCGCATTCAAAGCGCAAGGGCTTATTATTTCTAAAAACAAAGGCGCCCGTAATTTCACAGTACTTAGAGTGGACAAAAATCACATAAATATAAATACATGTCGCTATCTTGGTATAAATAAGTCATAAAAATAAAAGTATCTAAAAATATTATTATTAGTTAACCGCAAAAAGAAATCTTTGCAGCGTGTTGCTCAATACATTTTTAAACAGGGTTTTGTTGTTAGTGAAACATGAATAAATTTATTTATGTTGATAAATAACAATCGAGAAAAAAGTAAGGCTCGAATCACAACAAAAATTAAATGTTAAATAAGCTTATAAAAACAATAAAATCCGACAAATAACGCAATAGACAACGACAAATATAAACTCTCATAAATAAATTACAAAAACATATGTGTGTGGTGTTATGAAATTAAAACCCGTAAACCTTACCTAGCACTTACAACTGTGGTAGTATAGTTGAAATGATGTTCTAAAAGTACAATAAATTAGAATTATTAATAAACTACGAAAATGACAAAGGAAGTATCAAGAAAAAAATGACTAAAGAAAGATAAAATACTATAATTTTATGAAATTATAAACAAATAAAATATTATTACTTATTTTACAGAACAAAACAGCATTGGTCCCCAAAACTTTTACCAAATCCCCTTTCTGACCGCAGTCAACACTTTTTTCCCATTATCTTTTCTAGCCTTTTGCCTTCACTCGTCCACACGGCTGTTAATTTTGCTTCCATTGCCTTTATAAAGAGCTGTCGTTGCTTCTAGTCAACCTTTCGTTTACATAAAATGGGTGAAGCAAAGACCTAGCCCGCAGTTGAAACCCCTCGACGACTCGAGCCGCTGAAAATATCATCACGGTAGGTGCGATAACCAGACGAACCACAATTGGGCGGTGCTGTCGTGAAGAAAGTGTCTTCGCGTCGCACGGACCTCCACTGTGCATTTACAATATCTCGTCCTCAAGCCAACCCAGTTTAGTAGCTCGGACGGAACCAAGTGTAACTCGGCTCATTACTCTCTCTGGTATGCCAACTATCTCGACATCATTGGACAATTGCGGTCACGGTCATTTAGTTCATTTGAGCTCGGAATTATAGCCTCCAGAAGAGATATCCTCCGAATTTAGCGTCTTGTTTCGCCTCAAACGCTTCTAGCACCTCAGCCGTCCAGTCTCGATTACATGCGCAATCCCAGTAAAGTTTCCATGGTGGCTTCTGAATTCCAGCTTGTCCTGCCTATCTTTTATATCCTGGCGCTAACTGCGGTTCATTATCAGTTCCTAGTTCTGCGGATCATGGGACGAAAGCCGCAGTTTATTCTTATCCTGGGCATTTTGAGCGACTTGTTCTTCCCTATTGTTTCAGGTGCTATCGGTTTTGCTTCTTAACTTTGCCAAACTCACACTTCCAGTTTTCTTGCTTTCGATGACTTATTATAAAACCTTTTTCGGATATATTTGTACAGCTAGATCATAATGCTTTTGACGTTATGACACTTAAGCTTTCTATCAGTTACTCGTGTGACATTTTTTGCAAAAATTTTGCACCTGGTGGTGCCATCTTTTGCCTTATGTGCAATTAATTTACATGTTTAAAGATTAGATTGACGTAGCGATGAACGACGAGTACTACACCTGAGGCACTTATACATTAACTCTTAATGGATTTTGAATTTTATAACAGTCAACAGTAATTTTATTTAGATAATTTAGTATTGTACAAAATCAATAGTCCACTTAAAGTCGATGGTTGTAACGCACTTAACTATTGTCCCACGGTTGTTTTTAAAAGTTCTAATATATTGTAGTTATTCAACTTGAACAGTCTTACACATATACAGATTGTCCCATTTAGAGATGGATAATCCTTGAGCATAACTACACTACCGGCACTCGAAAAAAAAAAAAAAAAAAATTCAAGGCTCAGTCAGATTTTTAAACAAAATCCATTTTTATGATTTATTGTCAATTTATGTCAGCGACTAAATTAATGATTTGCTTACGTTTTGGTATATTACTCCTCCACAGACTATACTATTACAAAGTAATAAATAACATGAGTATCTATTGTACTTTTTTAACAAAAATATATCAATTTTAATTTTTAGTATGAAATTTGATCACAAAATAATTTTGACAAAGTTTGAGAGTGTTTCATGTAAAAAAAAGTATGAAACCAAGTGGCCAAGTATTTAAAAAAATGCGCAGTTAATACAGTTTACAAAATGGTATAATACATCATTTTATCTAATACTATTACGAACTTATTGCTATTGAGATGCAAAAGGGTAACTAAGACGAAAATTGAAAAACAATTACCTAGTCTTAAACAGTAACAAAAGGGTCACTTTTTTTTCACTAGGGACAGTGTAGACAATACTATTTACTACCTGAGGCGTGGCCCAAAGCCGTCCATTTTTGTTTACACGAGACAAGGATAGGTTGATTTTGTAGAGTATGAGTGAGTGAGAGAGAGTACTATGTTCAAACATTTTACACTGTAGACCGGTTTGGTCATCATCGGATCGGTTTCAGGCACATAGCAAAGACATTTACTTAGGTGCGTCTCTCGACTTGTTCGGAAACGCATGTGTGCATTCCTTTCTCATTTCTCCGTGAGTTTGAATCAGTGTTATAACGACGACTTCTGGCTACTTTGTTGGACTACCCGTTTTGCTTACTGATTTGGACTTTGTTTGGTAATTTTGACGACCTTGAGCTGTATCTGGACTGATTCTGTGAGATCAAAATGCCACGCATTCAATACACGGCTGAAGAATAGCCATAATATGCACTTCATCTATGGTGAGTGCGGGAGGGCAACGCATAGTGCCGACTGCAGCCCTTTATAGGAAAGTGTCCTAATGCGCGTCATCAGATTACCGTGTTTTCATCAGAGTCCACAGTTGTTATTCGGATGGCAGAATACCTGGCAGCGGCATTGGTGGTACGAGCTCCGGAAGACAAGTGAATATTAATACTCAAGAATGTTGTGCTTGATGAAATTCAGCAAGACCCATCTACCTCTACAAGAGCAATATCACGTCGCACCGGAATCCCAAAACTGACCGTGCACCGTGCCTGAAAATAAATAAATATCATCCTTACCATATTGACAGCGTCAAGCTCTGCAACCGAGAGATTACCATGCAGATTGTTTTTTGTCGACAAATCGTTGACAAAATAGAAGAAAATCCACAATTCTTTGAAAAAATTCTATGGAGCGACGAATCTACATTAAAAAAGACGGATACTTTATACTGCATAATCTGCACACTGGCAACTCTCTAATCCAAATCTAATGCGAAGAAGTCCAATACCAGTTCAAAATAAATTATTGGACTGGTATATTCAAATAGGATAGTTATTGGTCACTTTCAGACTGCCAGGAAATTTATCTTCCCAAAGTTACCTTAAACTTTACAAAATGATCTCCCAACCTTATTGGGAGAGTGCCTGAGGAGATAAGGGAATCCATTGGCTACAGAATGATGGCTGTCCTGCACATTATAGGTGCAAACGTCCGTTCTTATTTAAATGCCACATATCCAAATAAATGGATTGGTCGTTTGGGTCCCCATTTGTAGCCTCCTCGATCCCCAGATTTAAACCCTCTTGACTTTTTTACAGGGTTGCCTAAAGGAAGAGGTGTACTCGAAAACGATTTCAAATTTGGAGGAATTACAGCCGTGTTCAAGAGCCGCTTCAAAAATAAATGAACGACGCTACACTGCTTTCTTAGTAGAGCCTTTATTAGAAGATGTAGAGCGATGTATTAGAGTCAGTGGCAACAATTTGAACACCTGTTATAAATAAAGATTGTTTTTATGTACCTCAATTTCTTATTATTAAAATTTAATAATATATTTATCGTTTCTTTTTAGTCGTATGTTACCTTTTGCATCTCAATAGCAATAAGTTCGTAATAGTATTAGATAAAATGATGTATTATACCATTTTGTAGCTGTATTAACTGCGCATTTTTTAAATACTTGGCCACTTGGGTTTCCATACTTTTTTACATGGAAACACTCTCAAACTTTGTCAATATTTTGTGATCAATTTCTATAAGAAGATTAAATGATATATTTTAGTTAAAAGTACAATAGATACTCATGTTATTTATTACTTTTGTAATAGTATAGTCTGTGAGAAGCTATAACACCAAAAACGTAAGCAAATTCATTAATGTTGGCATCACTGTGCTATAAATTACAATAACTCATAAAAAATGGTTACGTTTAAAAAATCATAACTGAGTACCAGTTGGAATTTTTTTCTTTGTGTATTTTTCAGGTGCCGGGTAACTGTGCTTTGCGGCGCTCAGGATTATCCATTAAATGGGCACCTATATGAAAAAAGTTGAGCCTGAAACACAAATTCAGTCGTGAGATAACACTACCACGTAAAAGTTGGAGTATAAGTCACTGATATATAGCACTGTTTTATAAATATACTCAGGAAAACTATTTTAAATCAGAAATTGTTACGAGCTAATGTTTACTTGACAGCAAGCGCCATCTAACCTCTATCAACATTAGGAGAGCCTATATCCAGTATTGGATTATCTCATCTAACATTAGGGGAGCCTATATATAGCATTGGACTTATTCAGGCTGATGGTGATAATGATGAATGCAACGCACCGCCTTCGGTCTTCGGCTATTCTCATCCAGCCCTACCGGCTATTTGGGAATGTCGTCACTCCATCTTGCCGCAGAACGTCCCATACTACGTTTGCCGAGCATCGCTATCTACTCTAGCAGTTTCCGACTCCAGCGGTCGTCAGTTCTACGGCTTATGTGACCAGCCCATTTCCACTTCAGCTTACTAATCCGGTGGGCTATGCCGGTAAATCTGGTTCTCCGATGGATTATATCAATATATCAGAAAAAAAAAATATAATTTGAAAACTGTTATTGACACGAATTTCTCTAATGAACATCCATCAATACGGTGCATTAATAAATTTTTATTAATTAGACAGCAAATGGTTTTAGTTTACACAGCCTGTATACATTTTTACTTAAAGCAGTAAATCAAAACATATATGTGCCCATAATTAACAACAATACTAATAAATAAATCAAAATACAAAACATTATGCTTGGCACGACTTTGTCTAGATTTCATTACTTTTAAAATAAACCGAGCTCACACCGACTTCTCTTTCAAATTTTTTTGGTGGGATTTCACTTCCTTTGTAGAAATGTGACATATCTCGTCATACATTATCATAATTAGAATAAAACGACATGTAATTTGCAAAATGACGATGTAAATAATACCCTCTCAAAAGTAAAATACTAGGTTTAAGTGCAAATAATTTATTGTTAAACAAAATAAAACTAAATATGTAAGTTTACAACTCTAATGTTCACTCAAAGCTGGGTGTGATGTGGTCGTAGATGGAGAAGCGCTAGACCACGTACATTCACTGTATTTCTCACATCACAATAGATTCTAAACTGCAATGGGGCCCTCATATTCATGACTGGCAGTAAACTTAGCTCAGCGGCTTATGCAGTCAAAAAATTAGACAATTAACGATGTTGAGACAGCCCGTTTAGTATATTTTAGTTATTTTCACAGTATAATGTCTTATGGCATTCTACTGTGAGGGAAACGCAACTGATATTAATACTATTTTTATAATTCAAAAAGAGCGATTCGAGCAGTCTATAACCTGGGTCCCAAAGAATCGCTAGAAAAAGTTTACAGAAATTAATGTAATGACTGTTTTTCTCAATACATATTTGAAAATATTAGTATGTTCATAAAAATAAAAATGATTTTGTAAAACATTGTGACACACATAATATAAATACTAGGAATAAGCATAATTATGTTCTTCAAAAACTAGGCTCCGAAGAACGATGAAAACCTTCATGGGACAATGTATACTCTTCTACAATAAATACCAGAAAACGTTCAGCTTTTATCTGTAAATAAATTTAAAAAGTTGTAAAGGAACGTTTGTGTGTTAAAAGGATATTATTGTTGTAATGACTACTTGATAGATAACACACCCTGGTAATGAACTGTTCGCTCCAGGCTATTTCAAAGTAGTAAAATGTATGGTTTTATGTAAAAGTTTTGTAAAATTTATTTAAAAAAAAAAGCAAAAAAAAAAAAAAGTCCCGCTGAGTTTCTTACGCCGGTTCTTCTCAGGTCGGGGCTTCCATTTCCGAACCGGTGGTAGATTATTTGACAATCAATAAGATAGTGTAATGCTTCCATATTGAATAAAGATATTTGACTTTGACTTTGACTTTGACTTGACTATCGATTTATTTTATTAGATTTTTTTATTTGACAATATTATACAAGTTTCACCATAGGTTAATTAACAATGAACTTTTAATCAATGGTAATTCCTACCTAGTACTGATATACATCTAATTTAATATTTTTTATTTTTAACGAAACGAAGTAATATCTACCTAAATAAAGTAATGCTGGAAAAGTTTATACTTATAAACATGAACGCGATTCAAAGTACTGCCGGACTGTAAATAAAACTGGAATCTAAGAAAACTAAATAATTAACAATTAACTAAAATATTCAATTAAAAGTTTTTTAGATCTAATAATTAAGTACTAATCACTAATCCGTCACTAATCAAAAAATTCCTAACCTATTCAAAATCCTTAGCAAACCTCATGAAAAATTAAGCGAAAACAAAATTTGTTATGCAAACTGCAAGTAACGCGGCTGGTTGCCAGTTAGCCATATAAGGTTATCGGAAAAACAGCGCATTTTTAAATACGTTCAGCGCCATCTAGCGTCGTCTGCGGGTATCACTACCACTTTTAGTCAAATGAATTATATCTTAAACAAGATTTACCCAAAATTTATTATTCTTTTAGTGTAACTTTTTTATTTATTTTGTGTAATCTTCGAGCAGAATTAAGTTAATAGTTCAACTAAGATTTGATAGTTTTATAGTTACATAACTG
>JAGSMT010000376.1:0-97157 GCA_029286875.1 Lamproptera curius
TATTCAAACTACGTGTTTTATAAAAACATTTCGTCAAAGAATCCAGACGATATTGCCCACTTGTTTTCTACGTACTTTCAATCAGTATTTCAAACATCCCAAATTAAAAACGATTATGACGTAAAAAGCATTTCTGACACCAATTGCAATTCTGACACTTTTATTAGTAACGTAGAGCTTACTCCAAATAATGTATTGAAAGAATTACGCAAGTTGGATACGAGTAAAAGCTCCGGATTGGATAATATTCCTCCGATTTTCTTAAAATTGACTGCTGATAGTATCTATACCGCAATATATTTAATATTTAAAATATGTTTAAAACAAAGTGTCTTTCCCACTGTATGGAAGTCAGCGCGTATTACTCCGATCTTTAAAGGCGAAGGAAGTAGGTCAAACGTCGAAAATTATAGACCTATATCAATCTTACCTACTTTGTCAAAGATTTTTGAAAAATTAGTTCATAACGACATTTATCCGGTACTACATAATTTTATTTTAGAACAGTAACATGGATTTGTAAATCATCGTTCCACTACCACTAATCTTATGGTTTACACATCAAACTTATTGGAAAACTTAGACGCCAACAAACAAACAGATAGCGTCTATACAGACTTAAAAAAGCCTTTGACGAAGTGGACCACAAAATATTATTAGACAAACTTGCGTATAACGTCATAAGAGGAGATCTCTGAGGTGGTTTAAATCATACGTTACAAACCGAACACAAACAGTAATTGTTAACGGTTAGTGAGTCGGAATTTGTAACTATAACATCTAAGGTACCACAGGGATCCATTTAGGGCCGTTCTTATTCGTATTATATATTAATGATATAAACAATTGTTTTAAATATTGCAACTTCTTGTTGTATGCAGATGATCTCAAAATGTATCATAGTATAGAAAACTTTAATGATCATTATAAGTTTCAGGAAGATCTTAACCGGTTATCATCATACTGTACGAAAAATAAGTTACATCTTAATACCACCAAATGTAAAACAATTACTTTTACAAAGAAAAAAAACAAAAACCACTTTACATATAATCTGGTTGGAGAAAATTAAAAAAAAAAAAAAAAACTCAGCCAACTTAATTAAAGATCTCGGAGTCACATTTGACAGTAAATTACATTTACATAGCCATGTAGACGGAATTATTAAAAAAGCATTCAAAATGTTTGGTTTTGTAATGCGGTCGAGCATAAAATTTCAAAAACCCTCCTCATATATCTTTATAAATCCTTAGTCCGTTCCCAACTTGAATATGCTGTATCCATATGGAATCCTTATTATGATAAATATGTCGATGCTCTCGAGTCTGTTCAAAAAAAATTCCTAAGAAACGTAAATTATAAATGTTATGGCACTTACATGTCTCACAAACAATTATTGAAAAAATTTAACCTTCTTAGCCTTAAACTAAGAAGAGCGCAGTTAAAGGGAATGTTGCTCCATGATCTATGTCAAAACCGATATGATTGTATTACTTTAGTAAATAAGGTTCGTTTCAAAGTTCCAACTCGGACGCACTGTCGTAATGAAAATTGTCTGTTTGCGCTGAATAAATGTCGAACAAATGCTGGCAAACGTTCACCAATGTATCAATTGTTATACTGCTACAATTCAAATTTTAATAATGTTGATATTTTTAGTATGAACTCTAAAAAATTCAAAAAGAAGATTTTAAAAATATTAGAAAACTGTAGCTAACTTAGCATCTCTCAATTTTTCTAGTTTAACTTTTAATATATTATATTGTAATATGTGGTAAACGGTGCTGATGACACATTGATTAACTCTATTGTCAAATAATACACTGTATCTTTTATTATGCTGTGTCATTGTTTGTTTATCCAAATAAAGAGAAAAAAAAAAACATAATATAGTACGTGTACCTCTGCAATAATTGTAGTCATACAGTATACATATGTTTTTGCTAATTTACATTAATTTTAAAAACTAATGAAAGAACACAAGTCAAATACTTGTTATTTTGATTAAAGACGATGCTTTTATTTAAAAAAAAATATATTTTATATTTAGTACACATGAATATACTAATTTCGATCCAATGTTACATATTTATTGCGTTGAATATAACTGTTTTACTTTCGACATTTCGGGCCCCTTTTCAGTATATTAAGCATTATCTGTACAACTATATTTACCTACCGATTGATATTCGCTTGGTATGCCTTTATAAAAGAAATTAGGACAAGACTAATAAAATGCAAGGGTTACCTCGATCAGCTCAGATAAACCAGACTTGGACACGATCCATAGCAGTTTGACACCACTATAATGATTCATAATAAACTTTAATAAAAGGTGAATAAACCTAAATATTATTATAAATTTCGGCAATGGTAATGCTAGGAGGAAATTTAGAAAGTAAGAAAGAGCCAGTTGCGGTATCGGCTCTTTTTTTATTTCTGAAGTTATGCTTCCAGACTCATGTCTTAAGTAAGCTTCATCTAACACAGAGTTCGCAGAAGCTCCGTCCGCACGAACTAGGTGGCCCATTTTTGCTAAAATGAAGCCACACGTACAGAAAGTACGTGAGTTAGGCATTAGTTATGTCTCCTAGGATCGTCGACGATCGGTTTACGAACTGGGACGCCGACGGTCTGGCGACTGTATTAATCGTTTGCTGGGGCGGTGAGAACCGCCCTGGAATGCGAGTGTATCTAGTATACGCGGTGTGTGTGTGTTGTAGTTGCTTTAGGAGTGTGGAGGATGCGTGAGCGAAAGCTTGGCATGCATAAGCCATGATTGGTCGTATGCATACCTTGTACAATAGAAGTTTATGTTTGAGTGACATTTTACTGTGAGAATTCGTTAGGTGATAGAGTCTGGTCGAAACGAACAAAGCCTTTCTCCTAACGTCCTGAATATGACTTTTGAACGACATGTTGCAGTCGAAGGTCACGCCTAGGTATTTGGCCTTCCTTTCCCATGGGATCGGTTGGCCGTAAAGTTTTAGTTGCCCTAGTGTCTGGTGTCGGCCAGCGCGTGGCCTTATCCTGACGCCTGGGTTGAGGACCGGGGGTATCGTGTAATCACGACGTAATCTAGACCGATGAAAGTGTCTTTGACGTAGATTCCCCATTTACGAAACCATTCGATTAAACGATTGATCGCGTTATGGAGCTTTGATATAGATATAGTTTGGTCTAAGCGACGAACAATAGAGGGCGGTGTCATCGGCGAACAGTGCCAGATCGACATCGTTGGGCTTTGGAATGTCGCTCGTGTAGAGCGCGAATAATAGAGGTGATAAGACCGATCCTGAGGGACGCCCGCTTGAGCGGACGGCTCGTGGAAAGGGTGCCCTCGACTTGATATCGAAAAGAGCGATTCGACAAGTAGGCTTGGATGATGTGAACCAGCCTGTCCGGAATTTTGGAGGATACAGCTTGTAAATCAAGCCGTTGTGCCAGACTTTGTCAAATTCCTTTGCGACATCGAAGAAGCGGCCCCGTGATACGGGTTTGGATTGATGAAGACCATTCAGAATGAATTTCGTCAGGCGATTAATTTGGTCGGACACGAGTGCTTCGGAAGAAAACCGAATTGCTAGTCTGGGATGTGGTTATTGGAAAAGAATTATATCTTTCAACCGGAAGAATTATAATTATAATAAGTATAATAAGCAAGCTAATTGGACAATAACTCGTAGGTAGGTTAGAGATGAGCTTCTTTCCAGGCATCTGGAAAAGTACTAGTGGATAGTAAAATATTGAAAATGTTGACCAATACTCAGACAATAGGGCTTGGCAAGTATTTCAGAGTTCTATTTGAGATACGGTCTGGGCCAGGTGCCAACCAGGGTTTAAGACCCTAATAATATCAGAACCTCCTCCGGGGTTACTGGCTTTAAATTATCGCCCTCTGATGGTAGGCAGCCCTAAGTTCGACTAGACGGTCCACCTCCGATAGGTGAGCCGCGTCGGCGTGTGCGCGAGATGACGTACATTGCTCTTCTAGCGTGTCAGCTAAGCATTCGGCCTTTTCGAAGTCAGGCTTGGAGCAGCCTCCTCACGGCCGGCCTTACACCTCAGGCCGGCCAGGTTCCTGTTAGCTTCCCGCGGCCACCCAGGAAGCCGCAGGTACTGAGCCCCACCGCTACGACAAAGCGAGAACCTGTTCGGGGAGATAAGGTAACCACTGACCCAACTAAGTACCACCCATCACGTGCCTAACTACCATCTATAAGTGACTTACATCCATTCTGAGCACGAATATTATCCGACATTTAAACAATAACCGGATAATGTCACGGTTTCAGAATGGATGTCGAGCTCAGTCGACATCCTGGGAAGACCCTAAGGCATGTTATCTCCGGTTGTTCGGCTCTTTCTAACACTGAGTATTTGCACAGGCACAACCTAGTAGCCAGGATACTCCATCAAGAGCTCACTCTGAAGTACGGTCTCGTGGAACGGAGATTGCCGTATTATAAGTACTCACCGTATGCCGTGCTCGAAAATGATCGCGCCAGGCTCTATTGGGACCGGTCCATCATCACGGACAGAACAATACTGGCTAACAAGCCTGATATTGTGCTGATGAACCGGGCACTGTCAAGGGTATTTTTGGTTGACGTCACGATCCCATTTGACGGGAACCTCGTGAAAGCCAAAACAGAAAAGAAACGAAAATATCTGGATCTGGCTCACGAGGTGACTGACATGTGGGGTCGGATACCGACCAAAATTATCCCTATAGTCGTTTCTGCAAACGGGTTAATCCCAGTGAACCTCGCACAACACCTGAGACGGCTGGGACTTCGTGACGGAACGCTTCTAGCTCAAATGCAAAAAGAGGTGCTTCTGGAAAGCGCTCGCATAGTCCGCCGGTTCCTCTCCCTTTCAACCTAACCTTCGGCCGTTTGGTCTCCCCTGCCGAGGGCTTTCGTCTGGCTGAGCTATATATATTTATTGTTTTTTTTATATTTACTGTATTATTATTCGTATATACGTAATATTTTATTTATTGTTATAAAATTTCCCTATAGCCAGATGAGAAAATTCTTTAAAAAAACTACATAATAATACATGTTATAGAGCTATTGCAATCGTTATCTGATATCTTTTAGTAAAAGTTTGATGCGCTAATTCGCTCCTCGTATTCGTCCTCCTGACATTTAATAATGATACCATGTTATTGTGTTACAAATTAAGTAGGATAAAAACCCTCAAAAGAATTAATTACTTTGTCTTTACGGCGCAGCATTATATTAAAAAGAATAATTAAATTTCTGAAATCACTTTTTTTACACATTAAATTTCTAAAATTACGCTCATGCCAAATTAAAATGCACATAAATTAACTATTATTACGCTGCTGAAACTGTGACGAAAATATAAAAACAATTTTACTTTATCAATTCCACTTTTGATATCCTTGGAATATACTTGGAAGTGAAATGATAAATATGAATGAAAATATTTCCTTCGTGATTTTTGGGCTTTTATAAAAATGGAACGAAATCTGTCATTTGATGAGACAAATGTTATATACACTTTTACTTTCAGTAGGCATTGTTCCTTTGTGCGAAACACAGAAAATTGTTTTAGATGATTTGTTTTCAATACAAGAAAATGATAACAAAAATGCATAATTTTTCACAAAAGTAATTTTACTTTCTTTATCTTCTATGGAATTTATTCTTAAAGTGGTCGTTTAACAGGGTATGCTTGTCAGCTTTATAAATAGTTTTGTATTCAGTTATACATAAAACAGAAAAATTTGGTAAAATTGAGATAAATAATTTCATAAATATGGTCCTTTGCGAAGTTTTCACCGTCGTTGCAATAATGAGTTCGGTTTGAGGTTCATCCGTGTCATACTTTAAAAACGGATATATATTAACATGTCAAGAATTTTGCATATTATACTACCCTAATATGTCAATTTTAGCGATCGCCACATTTTTAATAACTTATTTTGTTTAAAATTAAGATTATTTTAAATTTAGATATTGGAAAAGTAAGAAGACCTACTTAAAAATTTAAAAATGGTTGGAAATCGAAATGAGAAACTCCATTTACTCACGTACTGACTAAACTACCGTTCAAAATGACAGCATAGCGCTTACAGTTATTTTATGATATAGTAACTGCTTTCTAAACTTTATCACCGTGGGTCATTGCAATAGTGTTTTTAATGACTTCAAAATAAGAGTACTGAATTCAATTGCGTATGTTGTTTTTATTGTGTTACACGTTTGTCCACTCCTAGAGATCGATTTTGTTTATCGTTTATTTAAACGATAGAGTATTAGCATTCATTTAGTCCCATTTTTTAAAATAAATATAATTATTTTGTAATCATTTTTCACACAGACAATCACAACTCTCATTATTTAACTCAAACCCTGCCGAAACCATAAAAGACAGACTTAAACTATGGTACACATAATGCACCTCTTTTAATGTTCTATACACTGATGTCCACGAGCCAAGTGTATTTGTTGTAAGAAAAACCCACAATTTAATTTAAAACATTGTAAAATTAAAATCAAACCTTGTTTAAGGGAATAAAAAGTAAGTTTATATAAATTTAAAAAAAATCTTAAGCTATGTACACAAATGGTATCATACATAACATTTTGATTAAAGGAATACATTAAAAGACATACATTAATAGATATATTAGATTTTAAACATTTAAAACGCAGTGGCGGAAACCGCAGCTTATATAACGCAAAATGTTTATAAACTGTTTTTAGTCGATTATTTTGTTAAAATTTCACTTGTTACCGAAAAGAAATTTAAGATTGTTATAAATATATGCAGTGTAATGATGAATCACAGTAACAATAGAATCAAGCGAATGTTTTATTTATGTTTCCTTTATAATTTTTAGGGTCTTAAGTCCCATTCAATTTTGGTCATCGTAATTTATGATCAAATGGTCATGTAATGAATAGTTCTTAAAGAAAGATATACACTATTGTAATATTCATGGAGATCCACATTAGATTTACAATATTGCTAGTTTTATCTCTTTCTTATGGATTTTAGAGATGATGCCAAATTTATAATTTGTAATGTGAACAAATAATAAATACGTACGCTTTAAATGATCATTCAATCTGGTAATAAACTTCATGCTTCAGATTGTTTTTCCAAATACACTTTTAATTGTATGTTAAGTAAAACAAAATATGTCACAAAAAATGACATGATAAAAGTTGCCTACGGAGTTTCTTTCGTCTGTTGCTTGCAGGTCAGAGTCTGCTTATTCCGAACCAGTGTTAGCGTTTTAGACAATAAATGACCTTAATACTATTTACACTTTATATATTTTACTTATACTTACCTCTCGTTTCAGACCCTTCCCTGGATATATGGTCACGGTATCGACCAATATGTTAATAATCTGTTAGAGAAAAACCAGCAACCTTCAATTTTTTTTTAGAAAAATTACGAGGAAGCCGGTTTTACTCTTACTCTAACAGGTATATTTATTATTTTATATAAAATATTTCGTCCAATTTATGCATACCGAGTTAACAATATCTTGAGGTCTTACACTATAAGCGTGCTAGGTTAACCAATACTGCAAGATCTTTCGTTGACATCGTGATCGATTTTTAAGGCTTGCAGAAATATGGTAACATACATGCTAAATGAAAATAATAATATAGGTATAAAGTGTGACGCATGATGATTAGGTACATAGTTATTATTAAAACGGAATTTGAACGTTTGTTTGAATATTAAATCATCTCATCATTTCGGTAAAAAGTAATTTATACAGTAATAATACTCAAAGAATGGGTTCCCTAATAAATAAATTGTATATTAATTTTTTATAATTAGGGTATCAATAGAAACATACTTCAAACTTCTGAAGTATTTAATAGTTTCTCTAAAATTCATAAAAGTTATCAAGTTGTAGTAAGGTAAAGAAAATATTGTAATCTTCTTAGGAATTTTCTGATTGTAATGTTAAGTATGATCAAAAATTCAAGTATCGGACACCGTTCTAGATAAAATTTCGCCGGTTTTTAAATTTGAATAGAAGTTTTGAAACATCTGTGATCAATTGATTCTAATTCCATTGATGGAAAGGACTCTTATAAACTACTTGATAAGACATTTAAATGCCTTCAAACAGGAAATTTACGTCTGATTACAACTACCTACCTACAATACCACGTTGCTGATCAATTTATAAGGTCCTTTAAATTTGGAACCTATTTTCTGGGTATAAAGTTGAAATCAGGTAACTAAATGCTAATAAACACTTTTTAGTAAAGAGGTTCTGCCTAAATAAACACGTATTTAATATTTTTTAATCAGTTTCCTCGTTTGAAAAGGTTTGCGAGAGTATGATATGTAAACGATTGAATACAGTTCAATCGAGTTTATGTTCTACTTAACGACTAATTAAAGCACAAAACAAGTTATCTGTAAATGTATACTGTAGAATGACTCTACAGTTTTTTAAAATTAGATATAATGTTGGGTACAATACAGACCCACTTTGTTTAATTTTTCTTTATTATTTTTATAATTCACACATTAAGCTTCGTCTTTCGAATCTGATTTGTTGATTTCTACTTGAATGTTATAAAACGTCTTTGTAATTTATAATATGGTCAAAGCATCAAAAGGTACAATAAACACTTCCGTTTCTTATGTCCAAATTATCATACATGTACGCTAAAAGCCATACGATAATTGTTGTCAGTTGGCTACTTAACCTTTTCAATATTCAGCTCTATCGCTACTATCTACCCCTCTGTATTAAATATTTACTGAAAATATTTGAACTTAAAAGATACGTATAGCATTCTGTTACAAATCACGTTAATATTCGGTCATTATCGAATCTCGATGCTAATAAATTATTGATGGGTAACAAACTTTGTAAATAAAGATTTAACAAACCCTAAATACATTAATAGCACTACAAAGAACCTTACTGGCCACCGTTCAATTTAATTTAGTTAAAAGCCTCTGAACCATTTCCCAAGCCTTCATTTTGTCAAATTGAATATTTTATATATTAGATTGATATAAATAATTTTTATTGATCACACGTGATTCCAGAATTGTGTCTTTAAGTCGTGAATAAGTAATCTTAGACTTGACGTGCTCGTTGACATAAACCTTGTCGTTTGCCTCTTTAAATTAAATAATTTAAAACTGCTATATATATACATATATATATGTCTAACATATATATTTTAACATATCTAACATTTAAGCTAAAAATTAAGTTTGTTTGTTTGTTTACATGAAATGTCAACGTAATCGTAATATAATGCATACGGATTTACAATGTACGTATTTACTTGCGTGTTAACTACCTCCTTAGCCTAGTGGTATAGACGTGTGTTTTAGAAACCGGAGACGTGGGTTCGAATCCTGCAGGGACTCAACAAGTTTTCATTGTTGTTTCCTAGTTGGTTAGAGGCAATTTGGGCCGACCACCAATTGTCTAAAAGTAAGATGATCCATTGGATCTGATTTGCTCGATCCAACCCGCATTGGACCAGTGTGGTGGAAACGGTCCATAAACCCCTAATGGAAGGAGGCCCATGTCCAGCAGTGGACTCAGGCTGTGATGTGTGTGTGTGTGTGTGTGTGTGTGTATTTATTAGTTCTTTAGCGATTCATTACAGTGTTGCGATGCATGTATATACGATATAGTCATTTAATGATATACTTTTCGTAAAAACTCCTTTGATATGTCCTTACCAGTTGTAATATAAGAGAGGATAAAATTCTTTATACAAGACCAGCCATCTGATTTTGCTTCCGTTACTCTGAAATGTTTCAGATATGCATCTGATCAAAATCTATATGGCATTTTATTTACATAAAATGGATTTTGTTAGCATTTGCTTGCATGAGGACTAACTATTTTGAAGTTTGTTTATAAATGAATAATTGTTCTCGCTGATGTTATAGTAAATCAATTAAGAAGTATGATTATTTCAAAATAGTTTTATCTATCTTGTAAAATTAATCAAATTAGACCATTCAAGTAAATATCAAAAATAAATGATTTTCAAAATCAGAGCGCTAGTCGCTCCTAACGATCAGTAATTTATATTTTAAAAGTATACACTAAAGAACATACGCTCTGGTGGCGTTAAAAGTTGTTTCAACTGCCAATGCAGTGTTCTAATTTCACTTGGTAGGTGGTAGGGACCTTGACTGCTATGTTAGTGAGTTGATTACTACCACCAAAATATTAGTGGCAAATGTAGTATTTTCTCGTGTTTGAGTACTTGTATCTACGAAATATAAATTGATTTACAAAAGTAAAGTCCGACCGAAACTGGTTTTCGCCGGAAACCGAAACCAGAACAGTTCAGCCATGAGTTCAGATTCGAAGCCACGAAACCAAAACTCACGTGGTCAGTACCAAAGTTCTTAAAGTACTGAAATTTGATGCTTTTAGCCATTTTCTACATAAACTAGACATGAAAGAAGAGACACAGGTAATTAGTTTCTGGTGTTCGTTTATTTAAGTTATTTTCTTTTTATAATAAAATATTAAAATTAAAAATGTTTTAAATAATATTTATTCTCATAGCGAAATAAATATCAGTTATCAATAAACAAATTTCTGACTTTACTGTTGCGTTAAAAACTTACTATTGGTGTTTGAGATCTTCTTATTAATACTATGGTTTGTATTTGTAGTTTCGAGAGGGATCAAAAAGTAGTGGAATGAGATAAAATATAATGAATATTAATAACTTAATCATTGATTTTTCTACTATTCCCTTAACACTAACTCTAGCGTTTTCAAGGCTTCAATCTTTAAAAATTATCATAGTCCTGCAAAAGAACTGAGCAGCATTCTTTACTTATCTTGCATATGTTTCCTTTTAAATATTGTGGAAATTTGTTGAAAAGAAAAAAACTGCTATGCATGATCTGATGAATCAATGGGCTTCTCAACCAATTGGAATGGCGGCCATCGTTTCTACGAACCTAACTTCGGGTGCGATATCAAGTCGAAACAGCACACCTCTACGACGATTCCCTCTTTTTTATCATTTATGGCATTCGCAACTAGGGCATTAAATGTAGTTCCCCGCTCTAGGTAATAAATAATAATGAGGCCATAACCTTGCCAGTCGATGCCACGGCATGAAAGTTCGGGGTTGGCGCGGATGGTGGTTTTCATTGCGAGCATTTCAGTTTTGTCTCCAGGTCCAAAAGGATAACCCATCATTATGTTTCATCGACTGTTACAACTTGTTTAAGATTCTCGGCATCTTGCGGAGACTTTTCTCATATACAAAAGTTGTGTCAATGTAGATTGAATACCTCCATATAAAGTAAGATATCTTTATTCATTTTAGAAGCATTACACTTTCTTATTGATTGTCAAATAAACTTTCACCGGTTTGGATATCAAGCCTCTAATCTAAGAAGAACCGGCGTAAAACTCAAGGCATTTTCTTTTTTTGATTAATTTTACAATTTTTACATACAACATTATATTTTAACAGTTTGGAATAGCCTGGGCGAGGCAGTTCATTACCGAAGCGTGTTAAATATCAAGTCATTACAGCAATAATATCCTTTAACACAAATTTCCTTTCAAACTTTTTTATTTACAGATAATAGCTGAATATTTTAAATGCCCGTTCTGAGTAAGCTATCGGATGGTGATCGCTTAAAACAGTGTTTCAATTGCAGCATTTTCTTGGAAAAATGAGGTTGATGGGCTGCAATGTCATTTTATGTTCCGTGCTCGTTCTCCTCAAGATTGGGACCTCCTTAATGCAATGGTATACAGCAGAGCAGACTAGTTTCCATTTTAAAATCATTTAATTTTGATAACATGATAACTCCTGAGACGAGTTTCGGTTTCGCAAAGTTATTATTACACTGTGTCTTTATATAAAGGTTGTAAAGCCCCTACAAATGATAAAATTCAAAATATCAATTTACAATTTTGCTTAATTAATATTTTATAGTTAGAACAAAGTCGTAACATCCTTTAAATAAATCATTTATTGAATCCACACTATGTAAAATATTTTTTACTAAAATGACAGTTTATTAAAAGAAAACTGGCCAAATAATAACATACACAAAAATATTTCCCTCGTGGAACAATCACAATTTTCTCGATCAGAAACACTGCAAATAGAATAATATATACATTTTAATATTAAATACAATGCATTCATGCGTTTAAAAAGGATGATATGTATAATACATTAGCGAAACCGACAGAAGTTTTTCTGAACTAAATGATTAGGGCATTAAACAAAGTAACGATCTAAAGTTCAAATCGTTTCAGTGGCTAACTTGCAGTATAGATAAATACCGACTGCAGCGCCATCTGGAGGGTTTATTTGAAAATCTAAACTATCCTCAAATCTACTTTTATTTAAAACTGATAATTTAACAAATAAGCTCAAAAATTCATAAAAATTCCATACTGTCTCTACTTAAAACCTCTATACTTCAAAAAGAGTCATTGTTAACGATTCAGTGTTCAGAACCTTTTTCGAGGAAATTTTATTTTCTACTAGTCTGTCATTTACAATTTTTCTGTAGCTAGTGTTGTTTAGGAGATAAATACAAAAAAACGCAAATTTTATAAAAAATTAGCTTGAGCCCGTACTACCCCGCAAGTGTAAGTTATTACTTTGCCGTAATGGAGACTTTTGTAGAGCCTTTAATTCTGAGAAAACCCGTTTTTGGACGAGGTGATACCATTAAATGCCGCTGAATTATAAAATTCATTTGAAAAAAAAACACGTTTAACGTGTATATTAAATGGGAAAATTTCACACGCTTTGTTCGAGTGCTTAATATTTTTTTATTAAATATTTTTTTTATAAAATTATTTTGGGAGTATTTTCGGTATGGGAGCGAAGAAAAAAATTATCGCAAAAAGTAAGCACTTACTAATATATAGCACCACATATATTATTTCTATCATTAAAGACAAATCGAAATATATTTTATCATGATTCATTTATAAAAATATAAAGGTTAAGGAGCAAAACAAGACTGCTTTGGGACTGGCATTTCTTTACATAATGAATTTCGAAGTTATTTATTTATATTAGCGTCGGGCTTCCATAATGGCTCTAGTGATCGTGTTCTGCAAGGAAAGCAATATTAATATTAATATAGAATAAGCACTCCTATCACACTTCATAGGGCAAGGCATAAAGTAAATACTTTAATATCACACGTATGACGGCAAAACATCACGTGCTCCATACATGGCCTTATTTTGATAATAAGAAAATGTTTTGATGAATATTAATGTAACCAAAGTGTCTTTTAATTATTTTATTTTACCATTAAATCTTTAAACTTTTTAGTATGTCAGCTAACGTTTGTAATTGGTTAACATAAAATTAACCAATTACAAACGTAAGACACAAAAATATCATTTATTTATAAAATATGTTTATGATAAACTGCTTTTAATACTAGGTGTCATAAAATTTTGTATGGTAAAATATTTTTACTACGGACACTATTTTTTATTACAGTGAATTTCAACAAACGGGTAACAGGTTTTAAAAAAGAAAACTCCCTATTTACATCTCTCAAAAGTATATTAAAGACTTAGATATAAGTTTTTACACACCGATTTTTTTTCTTGCTCATACGAACGATAATGTCAAGGCATATATAACTAGCACAAAAGATGTGTGATAATGGACCTGCAGAATTTCAAACCAGCCATCGAGTATAAACCCCGTAATCTACTCTCTGTAAAACATACTATGTTCCTTTCCAAAAGGATCACTAGCAAATCGTTAACGCTTCTCAGATCTTCATTTTTTCACTTTTATTCTATTATTCCTAATAGCAAATTATATCATTTCAAAACCACAATGTTTTACCACGCTTAGTTTACTTAAATCCGCTGATGGGATATAATAAAAAATCATAAAAGAAAACGTCAACATATTCTGTATACGAGCATGAGCAAAAAGAAAAGGTGTCAAATGTAGGCATACTAAAAAATATATATCAAATCATACGCTACAAGTTTATTAACCACGTTCTTTTGAGTGTAAATAGATAAAATAAAAGCAAAAAACGCTTTCAGTTGTCTAAGACCTGTCTGTTTGATTCAACGATGCACCAATAGAATAATAAATAAAAATGTACCAGGAAAACATACCCGGCAAAAAGGGCGGTAGCAATTCACGTCCGAATACGCTGAATTAAATCGCGTATTACGCTTGATAGAGTCATTATTTTCTGAAAACGTTTTCAGAATTTTAGATTTACAAAAACAAGTACATTAATAATGCTATTTACCTATTCCTACTACCTTTGCTTAGGTTTGAATTAGAAAGTGTACTGTTAGGTTACCAAATATTTTTTTTTCCGAAAAATTTAAGTGGAACCTTTTGCCATACAATTTAAATTTTTAAGTTCTTGTTTTTTAAATTTTGAGAAGTAAATTATAGTAGTCCAATAGTTCTTTTCCCCTTTTTATGCAAAAAAAGTTATTTAAAAAAAAAAGGTGGTTTATAAAGCCGGTCACGTACTGTGGACACATCTTCAAAATATCAATTTACCTTTTGTAATTTAAAATTTTATAGTTAGACAAGTGCGTAATATCGCTTTAAAATAAACCATTTATTGAACCCACATGACGTAAAAAATATTTTTTTATTAAAATGACGTTTATTAAAGAAAAACTGGGGTAAATAAGATATGGAAGAAAAATTTTCCCGTGGAATGAACTAATTTTTCGATCAGAACACTGCAAATGAATAATATAATTTTTAATTATTAAATAAATGATTCATGGTTTAAAAAGGATAATTTGTATAAATTATTAGCGAAACCGAAGAAGTTTTTCTGAACTAAATGATTAGGGCATTAAAAAAGTGATCTAAAGTTCAAGTCGATTCAGTGGGTTAACTTGCAGTATAGATAATATTTTTATTTACAGTGAATTTCAAAAACCGGGACAGGTTTTTAAAAAGAAAAACTCCCCTATTTACATCTCCGGTTATATTAAAGACTTAGATATAAAAGTTTTAATAAGGATTTTTTTTCGGTCATACAAAATGATAATGTCAAGGAATGTATAACCAGCACAAAAAGATGTGTAAAATGGATCGCAAATGTTAAACCAACCATCGAATATAAGCCCCGCAACTTCCTTCTGTAAATCACGACGGTCAAAAAATTAAAGTTTGTTACAAAAAAACATAATTATGTTCCTTCCAAAAAGGATCACTTACAAATCGTTAATTTTCTTAGATCCTCACTTTTAATTTCTTTATTCCTAATATTTTTCTAATAACAAATTCCCATCTTTTCAAAAACTAAATGTTCACCACGTTTATTTAATAAAAAACGTCAACATAGATTGTATTATGAGAGAACAAAACAGAAAAAGTGGCCAAAAAACATATTTAAAAAAATTATATCAAATCACACGCTACATTAACCACGTTTTTTATGGGAAAATAGGTGAAAAAAAGCAAAAACGCCTTTCAAGTTGTCTAAGACCTGTACCGTTTGGAAAACGATGCATCAATAGAATATTAAAAAAAATGTACCCAGGAAAACATACCCGGCAAAAAGGGCAGGGCCTCGGTAATTGAATTCACGTACCGAATAGCTGAATTAAATCGCCAATTGCCTGATAAAGCTATTTATTACTGAAATCGTTATAAAGAATTTTTTATACCTATTGTAAAAATATATTTAACATTTAAAATTTCAAAAATTAAAAAGATATTAATTTTAACATTTAGTTTAGCCGAGGGTTTTATATAAACTTTTTTTAATCGTCTTTTTGTCCTCACTTTTATCCCTCGTTGGGAAATGTATTGTTATAAAAGGTGCTTTTTCTATCTTTTTACGGTTTGAGGGTTTTTCTGCTAAGTTTCCATATATCTTAATGTTGGGACAAAAAACCGACAATAAATTAATTGTGGTTGTATTGTAGGATAGGGCCATTTACAAGGTTAAGGAGAAACCCATCTTACTATTTTTGCGCTTAAGAAGGTTAAGGCCAAAACAATGTGTAAAAATACCAATCGGATAAATGAATTAATTTTATTATGGGATGTTTAAAACGAAATACTAATCTTAAATACCTTGTGACGTATCAAAGATGCTTTTTTAATTTATTTAAGCCGCAGGGTAACGCCAATACTGACAATCCGTTTTAAAACAATAAAGATAACCTATTAACGTTAAGTTCTATATTTATATTTAGCATCTATCAAATGAAAAATCAAAAACAAACCATTTTAATAAGGGTTAAATTGTATCATTGAAATATGAAAATAATGATTATCTTATTTAAGAAAAATAAGAATTTATTAGTGAAGAAGCGTTTTAAATAGACGGGTCAACATCCTATTCTTACGATGGTGGTGTCCACGGTACATTTTTTCCGGGGCAGGAAAATTTAACATCAGGTGACGTTCTTTTTCGTTCATTACATCAATTCAGAAGAGTTAGTGGCGAATACGAGGTGAATACGACGGCCGTTGCCCCATAAAACCGAAAAGTGCCTTTATTAGGAAAAGAAATATTTTAGGACAAGTATTTTCCATTCTGTCCTTTTACTAATAAATACTAGTGGTATTAGTTTTTATGAGCCGTTTTACAATAAATTATCTAGGTGAATTTGTTTTATTTTAATTAAATACGTGACAAGACTAGTAGTTCTAATGGTTGGTAATGGAAAATATTCCTTCTGTCTATAATACAAGACCGCCCACAAGCCCAAAACATAAACAATGCATCACATTACCTGTTTTAATTACGGCTGTTTAAGTCTTTTATATCGAATTCCAAAGTTTTTCACCAGGCTTTGGGTCAGAAAAGCACCGCAAATCTCTATAGCGTTGAAGCAAACATAAGAAACCAAAGTTATAGCTTTCATTATTACAACCAAAACTAAAAATATTTACTTTAAATACTTGACGAGAAAAAGTACCGATATCACATATTTTGAATCAGGATTAAACAAAAACCTTATTTCACGTCAGGAAATTGTTTAAACGTTGCCACCGGACAGACGTTTAAAAAACCGACCGTTGGTAACTAGCCAAGGCGAACAAATTTCTTTTTTTGATAAAAACGATGAGTTGCAGCATAAAATTATGATGAATATCTTAAATGATCTAAGTATTTTACTGTATTGCGGCCGCCGGGCTAAGAGACTCGCGTCGCCAGGGACGTCAAGGGTTATATATTATACTAGTAGATATTGATGTAAGTCATATTTTTTTGTCAAAGTTTTACTTGTTTATTCTGGATAATATTTAAATGCTCTTGTCTCTCAGAAGCACTTACTGTAAACAAAGAAGGAGCTGTTTCCATAATTAAATTTGAATAGCAAAAGGGACAACCAGTGTCTTTTTAAAATTTGAATTATAGTGTTTACATTTCACCAGTTTGCTCGGTGAAGAAGGAAAATAAGTTGAATACACTAGTAAAACATCTAAAAGAATTTTAATATGTTTTCTTAAGAAAGAAGTTGTAACATACTTATTTTTAGTATTTTAATTAGTTATATCCATAAGTTCTAAAAATGTGGTAACATGACCATCCGAAATGTTAAAAAATTGTGCGTATTTTTTCGCTCACTTGACAACACACAATTTCCATATTGTTCCGGCATAATATTTCAGCAACTTATTTAAAGACCAAGTGGGAAAGATTACTAAGAGTCCACTCATTATTCTTTTGGTTGGTTTATTTTATTTTCCAGCCTTTATTAAAAATTTCGAACAACGACCGTACGCACGAACATACGACGCCTGTTAATATTAATTATTATAATTATTCTTCGATTTTACCATGGCAAAAACTTATCGTTAAACAAATTTAAATTCAAACCGAAATGATGACATTTACAATTTTTTTATTGCTATTTTTAATTAGAATGCAATTTTCATTATGTTTTCTTGTACATTGTGTTAGTTCAAAACATTTTGTAGCACAAATTTAATTATTTTGTAATAATTATCAGTCATTAGAACGACTTTAAAATTGACCTAAGGCATTTGCATTGTTTGTTTAATCTAAGCAGACTCCAAACATTTATTTACGCCGGAGAGTGCAGGTAGCTTTAATATAATGATGACCCCGCAAATTATATCAATTCAGTTTTTTAACTAATATTTATATAGAAAATCAATTAGGGGTCAAGAATCTGGAAACACTTTATTTAAAAAAACAATAAATTGTTCAAAGGTTCATTTAATTACTTAAAAATCACGAAAAAGCAATTTTTTTCGCCCCATTTTAAACTATAAAGAGTGTAGATTTATTTTAAAAATATTGTGTTGGGATGTTAATTTTTTCCTTTGTCGTAAACAAGGATTGAGAAGGGTATAAGGAAAACCTCCTTTAGATGGAACGTCCATTATAGTAAACGTCTGACATAACAGCAGAGTACTGTTATCCGTCACCACCAAATTAATGCGTTCGTCTATTTGGTCCTGATAAGATTTCAATTGGAGAACCAAACAACCACATGTTTATATTATATTTATGCCATACATCATATATCATCCAGTTTGTTCGAACGCACTATGCAAACGGTGCACGTCAATTTAAAAAAAAAACCACGTAGTTTCAATGTAATTTAATCTTTTCCAGGGTTTACAAAATTACCCTCCCTATTAAAATATAAAACCGAAGAATTACCACCACCTTATTGAACATGACGTCTTTATTTTACAAAACCACAAGTTATGTATTTTTATTTTTAAAAATGTCCTTGTTGTTGATTCGCCTAAGTGGTTCTAAGACAAAATGTTGTTGAAAAATTAATTGTATGGCAGGGCAAGTTTTAAGATAGCAGCAAAACACCAAACTAAGCTATAATTGTAAGGCGCTTCCAGAGTAGTTTCAATTGGAAGTTTAGCGTGGCGTAAGAAACAAGAGCGTAATTCAAATGCACGGGTTTAAAAGTACAACTTATTAAATATTTTTAATGAAATACTACTCCTTGCTCGTATAAATAATTTTAAAGACTTTTACAAAGCAACAAAAAACCCCTAATGTCAATTGCAAATAACTTTCTACGTCTTAATAGATAATATTCTTATTAATTATTAAAAATGTTAAACATTTTTACGTCACACTTTACGTTACTTTCGTAAACGTTACGGTTACACCTAATTAAATTAATTAATTAAGGATTGTCGTCAAATTTAAATTAAGTTTCGATGTCTTAAAATTATTCCTCATTAATTAGTAACATAACCAGTTCTTGTGAATATGGGCGAAAATGTTATCATAAAAGGTGCAACGTCTCCAAACGTTGGAGGGTAAAAATAATGTTTGAAATACAAATAGTAGAAAAGGATAAAGATTACAATTAAAACAAAGTATTTAGAAATTACAATAAAAAACTGATATAAGATACGAAAGGGTAGGTTTTTTTCAGGAGACCGTCTGGGGGGTACCTTATTATCTGGGCAAGAGTAGTGTGGTTAAAACTGGTGTTCCGATTTGAAGGGAACCGAAGCAACGTATTTATTGCAATGAACTTAACCACCCTATGTTTCACGGGGCAGTTTGTTGGCGATACCATTGATTAACACGTTCATTGGGTCGATGACTTTACTTCCCCATCAGGGTGGCCCGACTGTTCGTCCGTTCTGCATGCCATGGAAAAAAGATGCATAAAAAGGTTGTTCATAAAGGCAATTCGTAAAAATTATTGTAGACAAATTTATTATATAACGATTCTGGAAATATTAGAAATATTATTTAAAAACGCACAGCCGGAATTATTAATTTGGATTATCACTATCCCGGTGTATGGTTCATAGCAACCGACAGCAAATTGTAAAATACATCTTTATTATACTTTTAAAGTTTAATTAACTAGTCTAGTTTTAGGATTTTATAAACCAAGACTGGTTAATTCTTTTCCTTGAGACCATTTACAGAGGCCAAGGATCTTGGAGATGAAATTATCTGGACCATTGCCAAAACATCCAGCTTTCCTTATTGTGGCAAAATTTATCTATGTTACAGATTAGCACCAAAAAAACTAAGGTTAATTGTTTGAGTAGGAAGATTACGGTTATTCGCCGAAATCGACTTGATTTATTATTTATTAAGACAGGATAGAAGGTGAATTTCCAAGGAAACAAAAAATATATTTTGGTAATAAATTTAGTAAATTGTAAAGTCCTCGAATTGACAAAGCGCATTATTATGTTGAAGGAAGGCAACTAACTGAAAACATAAGAATACACGCGAATTTTAGGATGTCAGAATAGAAATTGAAAAATTATATCTTGACGTATCTGTCTTGGGTTTAAGCTTTCCGCAAAAATACTCAACAAATTCACTAAAAAAAAGTTTTGAAGTTAATTACACTTTTTGTAAAATATTCAAAATGGCAAAATGTAAAACCCATGTAAAAAAATAAAGTAAATATTAATAAATGTAATTATAATAAAGAGAGTAAGTCAAAGACGTACAGACCTATTAAAGGCTATTTTTAAAAGTCCTATTATTTATTAAGAAAAAAAAGGACGACTTGCAAAGTCTACAATCAATCCATGAGGCATGCAACCCAGGATTTAAGGTATATGGCCCATTTTAATCCTAACTTTCCTTGCCTCCTGGGTCACCATCACCATCGTGGGATGGCTTTGTTTATGCTTCTTCCTGTAACTTTTACGCTTATATGCCTGCACCTATCGTACTAGATAGTCAGTGAGATAAATTCTGAGGTCATGATACAAGACTCGTATATAGTAGATGAACGCGTTGTAGTCGAACCTTAAACGTTCTCGAGATTTTAGAAAGCCGACTAATGCTACTAAATCAGAATAAAACAACTTTGCGCTGATAAGGAAATACTACGGTTGTTAAAGGCACATTTATCACGCTTGCTATTTGCGATCCGTCAAGGTAGGCCTACGAAATCAATAAATAAAAAACTTTACTTTCTAATTTTTCTTACTTTTTAAATTATAACTTTTTCGTGGGTATAACGTCGAATCATGCCTGCACACTCGAAACGTCCTTGCTTTATTTCATTCAAGTTAAAATCTTCCAATATATTTTCTAAAAAAAAGGTAAGCTGACCATACCTTTCTATACATTTTTACTTTTGAAACAAAACAACAAAAAATAAACTCCCAAATATTTATTTTTAATAGTAACGACAAACAAGGATTTAAGTTTAATTATTAAAGTTATTTATAATAAATGTAATAGTTTACTGTCAATTGAATTTATGACAAAAGGCTGCCGGAGCCTGTTGGATTGTTGGATGGCCCACAAAAGTTTTAACGTATAAAGATAATTTTGTCAAACTGTTGTTGGATAATAAGACAAAGCAACGAGTAGCAATATCAAAAGCACCGCTTTTTTAAAATCCGAATTTAAAAAATACCCATCATCATCAGCCTGTTTTTAGTCCATCACATAGGGCCTCTTAATAACCCCTTTATCCATTAGGGGTTAGGACCATATTTTAACACGCTGGTCCAAATGACGGGTGGACCGATTTTTACATGCCCATCCGACGTATGGATTATCTTATTTTTCAGACAATTGGGTGATCGGGCCCAAATTGCCCTAACCAACCAGGGAAACAACAATGAAAATTTGTTGGTCCCCTGCAGAATTGGAACCCACGACCTCCTGGTTTCAAAGCACACGCCCATACCACTAGACTCCGGAGGCAGCCCCTAAATACCAAATCATTGTAAATTTTTGGCTCGTTGGTATACGTAATGATTATATTATTATTTTGTACATAAATAATTTCGCGATATTTTGAAATTCCCAACCGAATATAAGCTTATTAATATTGTGAATTAACCCTTTGATTATTTATTAAATAAAGTTATTATAAAGGGATTTTGATTATGTTGTATTTATTTTTACAAATATTTAACAAATGTAAATATTTTAAACTTAATTGCGTTTAATTGAAATTATCAAAAACCCTAAATTGAAAATTTAAGGTCATCAATTAAACCAGAAAGTTTATATTTGGATTTGGTTTTAAGGAAATTTTATAAGGTTTATAGTAAAATGGCGATGTTTAATTATAATTTTTTTGTTTATCAAAATGCCACGGTTCCAGACAAGGATGAAGGGATGGATGTTTCAATCGTTTTTTTTTAGAATAAATGGATTTTAAAATTGAATTCCTTTAATGGCTGTAGATTTCCGTAATATTATTTATGTAACTTTAAGGTTATGGGGTTTTTCTTAAGAGGACATATATTTTCTACTTAATTGAGCGCTGTAAAGCTTTTAATTTTTTTTGCTTTAGTTTGTTTAATTGCAAGGTTTAAAACTTATTTCAAGATAAATTTTTGGAGCCATAAAAAACAGTAACTAAATAATATAGTTTTTAATTGGGCAGGTAAGTTTTTCCACAGCAATTATGTTTTCAAAATTTTAATTTGATAAACAGTGAAAAGCAAATCTTTCAATTTCGTAAGACTTATATAAAGTAAATTTTAATAATATGTTTTAATAATATATATTTAAAACCAATACTTAAAAGATAATATAAAAAAGATATAAAAAAAAACATTATTATATACCAATATCGAACATAAAAACTAAAAGTGCTAATAGCGAAAAAGGTTTTTCGCATCGATTGTTTCCGAGAAGGGCCAAACACAAGTTACTGTTTGAGGTTTCCATTTAGCTAAAGTAAGTGACTCTGACTTTGGGCAAAAAATACGAACACAATGTTTTTCTAGTTCCGAGTATTTGTTCCCATAACGAGTGATGAGCACTTTGTATAATATTATCTTAAATTTAAAAATATTTAGTTATTACTAAACCTTAACGGGATTAAAGACAAGTAAAAGTATGGCAAATTATTATCATAATTCAAAATATATTTATTATTAAAAGTCCAAACTATTTAACTTAACCATCGATGTCTGGCAGAGGTTTTTTAAAAAAAGAAATAAAATTGCTCTCCAAGAATGTTATTCCTTAGGATTTTACCAGGAAAATCTATTTTGAATAAAAATTATGGTTACAAAATTTAAATGAACTAGGTCACGAGTAATTTAATTTTGCGGAAAGAAAGTAAGTGATAATTACAAAATGAAATAGGAATAGAGGCGGCTAAACCTCACTAAAGCTGAGGCTTTTATTTTTATTTCAAAAAAAAAAATTATTATTTTTAAATTTAAAAAAATAATTATTACTTTGAAAATTTAGCCATCTATCGGATTATACAAAAAAAATAACCTTCTAAATGGAATTGTCATTGGAAGGTTATTTTAGCAATATTAAAAGATCTTATCTTTAAAGGAACCTTATATAGGAAAAAGGCAAAACTAATTAATGAAAAGTTCTTTTAAAATACTTTTTGTTACCAAGGAACTTAGTACTATTACCTATTGCCTCCCTGACTATTCAACATTTATCATCTTTCAAAATAGAATCTTCCATTGAAATTGAAATAAAATTCTGTATACAAACACCATCCTTCAAGGACACACATTTCTTTTAGAACTCTGCATAACATCTGGCTGTAGGAAGATATTTTTCAACGTAGATAGATGTGTGATGATGGTGTACCAATATTAGTCTACTAAAAGCCTTTGCTGTTAATATGTCGAGTGAGTTATTATAGTCCCTGTCAAATAATACCATTCTTCCTAAATTTATTAAGTGCAAAGTAAATGCTTCGATCGCCATTTTTCAATAAGTAAAAATTAAAAAACTATATAAATATATATAAGAAGAACATTATTTGTAATAACAATTACAAATAATGTTCGTCAATGGCTACTTATATAATTATTACCAAAAGCTGGACGTAGTAACGACCAATTCCAGCATTAAGATCACTCATCCGCTATTTTTTTATCAATAAATGCAAAGGAATTGTAAAGGGCTGTTTTTCTGTTAGAGGCTATTATCTCTGTAATGGCTACTATGCCTACGTCGAAGAATGATAACGCACCCAGGTAATGAACTGTATGCGCCGGGCTATTGCAAACTGTATAAATTCCCTGCATAAATTATGAACAGAATTAGAAAAAAAACCTTTCCGAGTTAAACGGTTTTTTTCCTCAGAGGTTTTCTTTCCGAACCGGTAATTTATTTGACAATCAAAAAAAAAAGGTTTTAATTGAATTAAGATACTTTGACTTTGACTATTTTCAACTGCGCTTTAACAAACCCTAAAAATTTAAAGAGGTTTGTTAATACCAATTCTTCATAACCCATTATTAAAAAATTGATGACATTTTTATACAAAGTATCTCAAAAAGAGAGTAAATAAAATTAAGTAATTCAATATTTGATGTCATTTGACATTATGACCAAAATGCTAAAGGGGTCAGAAAAGTCGAAAATACAAAACCTTGTTTTTCGTTGGATGACAACATCAAAAAATTGTTAATGGACCTTTTATTTATAATATGGTACAAATGGTCTGATGATTCCAAGAAAAAAATATAATTAATTTTCAAACCACAAAGATTCTAAAACAAAATTCGGAAAACCGCTATTTTTTAATATTTTAGGAAATCCTATAAAAATCAAGTCATTTCAAAAATTTCGAATTTTTAATCTGTAGCTGAGCTAAACCGTTTAATGGGACTTAACGAACAGTTTACGGAAGAGGGTATTCCATTTTAATTATGAAATATTAAGTCAGCTGAAAGCCCAGAGATCTTTAGAAAGGGTTTTGGGAGTAAACAAAAGTTTTCGTAAATTATTATTGTTTGTATTTACCAATTAATGTATGTTATTAAAAATGGATTTTATTTTTATTACCCATTAATTAAATAGTAACCAATTCCAAGAACAGAGAAAGAGAGTCTGTCCGGACTATTGCAGAAAACTAGAAATGTTTCCGCTTAAATAAAAAAGGCGAAATCTGTAAATTTCCGTCATCGATTAATTTGTCAACATTCTGAATTTAAAATTTCATCGTTCTTTGTGTGTTTATAAATTTTTGCCATCCTTTTGATTTTACCCAATCAATCTAATCACATCAATAAATCACTTTTCATACAATTTCCACCTGGTCATTATGATCAATAACGAGGTTCTAGGGTGACTACGGCCACTGGGAAAGTCAGGCCGGAACCTAAACCGCAATTTACCCGAAAGATTTTTTTGTTACCTAATGCCTTATTTTTAAAAGAAGGATTTAGCAAACACAATTGTTTCTGGTTTAAGAGGAATTAAACTTTGTGAAACTTTGGTTTAACAGCACTATATAAAAATTCATATTCTTCAAAGAGTTTTTTATTTGTTCAACTTATTGTTGGGTTTTAAATAAAAATTAATAATATACATGATTTTTAAATGAGCTTTGTTGAAAGACATACATATGTTTTGATCAAAAGGTTTGTTTGTTGAATAAGCTATGTATATTAAATAGCAAATTTTTTACTCGTTTATGTTTACAATATAATCTCATCAAAACGTGGTTTCAAAAAGCACTTGTCATTTAAAATCATGGCCAGCTTCAGTTCAGACTAAACCTTAAGACTTTTATTGAAAAAAATATTACAATTGTAACCAGAGAGGAGTAATCGTGGATGTAACATATACAATTTTTATATACTAATAATTAATAATGTATCTTATAACTCTTCGTCGCAAGTGGGTAAATTATGTACTTTGGGGGAAATTAACAATCAAACACAATATAGTTCGATTTACAACGCTGATTAAACCAAATTTCAGCACTTGCGGTTGCCTCGGTAATGAGTTCAGGGTATTCTAAGTCAATTTCCGCCAATTATCGCCGAAAACTGTATTGGATTATACATTGAAGTGAAACATTGGTTAATAAGAGCTCCTTATTTAATATATTACAAAATATGTTTCTATTTATTCAATAATTATGATACTTATATAAAACAAGCATTTTTCAATCAAATAGTATATAGTTATTTTTTTGTCTTTAACTAGAATGAGTGCTTTATTTATGCTTTAAATATTTTGTTCATACATAAAAATTTGAAAAAAACAGATAGACTTTGCTACATTAATAAGTCATATAGATCGAAAGTTTGGTAAAACAAAAGGACATCTGTTTCTTTTAGTATTCGGTCATAATACCTCAAACATTTTTTAAGATTGTCAAAGGTTATTTGAGATATCTTTTCAGTTTATTATGTATAAATATTATATATAGTTATAGATAAGTCATTAAGAAAGAACCATTATAATATTTTCAATGTTTGTAGTCTAATCCGCCAAAAGTTATCCTTTTTTATTTATTTAATGTTACATAAAATTAAAGAATTTAATGAAATAACAACTGTATACCCGTACCTTATGTTAAAAAATGGAAATAGATAAAAGAACGTTATTAATTTTAAAATTTTATTATAACCTTTTAAAAACCATAAAATTAGGAATAAAAACTGATTAACAAAAATTAAAACTCTATTTTAATAAAGACTCTAAAATCTGAATCGCTTGTTTAATTATCCGTAACGGAAAGGATTTTACCGTTCACCCTTATTCCTATTTGGTTATGATAAAGTTTGGAGGAAAACGAAACAAAAGGGTAGAGTTGTTTGAATAATTTTTCCTTTGCGGAATCGATAGCCCCCGCAGGACAAATTATACGTAAAATGGGTTATCATATTGCCTTAGCCCTGCCTTGATGGAGGAAACATTTATTGAGCAGATTTTCTAGGAATATAATGTAAATATATATAATGCGTACACTCGTTGCGTATTTGGTACGCAACACAAAAGTAAATGTAATAAGTCATTTAAACTGCTTCCACTGAAAATCAGCGATGAAATAACTAGTTGCGATTTATACTGAGTTCTTAGCCTTTTAGACGGATAAATTCATTGCAATAAATGTATATATATACAATATATTTTGTAAATATATATGTGTATTAACAAGTTTTAATCTATCGTGTATATGGACAAATGTAGTTTGCACACTGCTTATTTTTTATCTAAATTACTACTGTTCAAGATTATGTGTATTTAATGGGTGTGTTTTTGTATTTTTGCCAGAAAAAATTTATGTGTATAGACATACATAGATCACAAAACACCTACACCACTGCCACTTATAATGTTATTAATAAAACATTAATATTTCTAAACAAATATATTATAAGATTTATAAACTCTTGGCCAGCCGTTCATGGTCAAATTAAATTTATTCTAGGATGATACATCGTTAAACCATCAAAATCAATATAAGGGTAATATTAGATGGACTGATGGGAAACATATTAAATAAAACAATATAATAAATATATAAAATAAAAACCAAATAATATAAAATAGTAGCTTTTATTTAAATAATATAAATTGTTCATCAAGCCATTTCACAAAAACACATTTTGGGACAAATAAATTAGTATTATAGTTATTCTAATGATAAATATTGAAATTAATTAATAAAATGAATATAAATAATTATTATACTCTCTAAAGACGTTCTAAAATATTAACTTAGTGTTTGAATGACTTCCTAAATGAAAGTGAACTTCAATTTGGAGCGTATGTTTTTTTTATTTCTATGCATATATTTTTTTAAATATATAACAAAAGCATCAGAAAACCCCTTCATATAATGCAGTTTTAGAACACATTTTTTTAATTAATTCTTGTATATTAAAACGGTTGCCTTGATAATGTCAGCCAAATAATTTTGTGGCAAAAAATATACGTATTTACTCTGTCTGGAAAATCAATTTGGTAAGACGTATTTCATGCTACGTCAGATCTCATTGTTATCTGTTTGCTAAGTATGCTTATATATAGCGAAATCGATTACAAAGGTGAAAAGTTAAGGTTGAAACCAACCGACATTAGGTGAAACGAAGACGTAGAAGGTGATTCAAAATCGAGTTAATTTCAAACCTCGAATTTATTGTAAATATTATCAAATGAATTAATAGACCTTTTAATAAAACTTCACAATAATTAAGTTTATAAACTTTAATTTTTACGAACAACGTATGTGAGTAGCAGCATAAAGATGTGTATTCTAACGCAAGAAAGTAGTCTGACACTTATTGGAGATTACAAACAAAGCAAATAAAGAGTTATAAAATAAACTCTTGTACCTGGGATTAAGACAAAAATTATAAAAGGTAAAATAAAATTTCAAATCTTTATTCTTGATTTGTTGTTTCCAGAATGGTGAAATTATCCGCAAAAATTTGGATTTTTTAGAAAAGGCATTTAATATCAATTCACACCCTTTTCTTTAACGTTGATGTCGAATAAATTCAAAAGTGTTCGTTTGCCTGGAATTTTAGCCTTACCTGATTCGATATCATACAAAATAATCCTTGTTGATCCGTAAAGTTAAGATTGATTTTTGATCCGGTATTGGAAAACCTAACACAAGTTTTTTGATTGGAAAAATACTATTATTTTTCCGTTGAATCAAATGAAAAATATTCCATTTTTGCTATTTAGTTGTGGAAATATGTTTCAACCGATTAATATATATTTTTCAGACGTAAAAGATAGGACAAAGTTAAAGCAACTTTTACGGTTTTTTAAGCGTTTGGCAATTTTAATCGCACGAGGTTTGGATTTTTGGAGTTATATATTTTTAATTTTTTTATAAATGCATATTAAACTACTTTTCACAAAATTGTTTTTAAAAAAACGTGACCAAATGAAAACTTTAGTTTTATAAGTGGTGATCAAATATAAGTAAGCGATACTAAAAAAGTACAGGCATGAAAAATTTAACTTAGAAATGTACAATATAAACATAAGGAAAATTAATTACTGCTTTTAAGAAAATTCCTTTTAAAAATTTTACCTTTTAATTGAAAAAACGACGACAGTAGCGAAACATTCCTTTGGAATAGCTAATTCCAAAATGAGTAATATTTTTTTTTACTGCGATTCCATTAAAATATTCATTGTGGGTTATCCGCTCTATTTGCATCTGCTAACTTTATTTTAATTTGATTTTGACGGATGTTTCAACATTTTGTTAAACATTATTTTGTCTTTTAGATTATCTCTATTTCTTATCTCTTACAGTACCTACTACCTGTATTTAATTTATCTTGCGTTAAAATACACTAAGATAATATTTTATTTTATTTTATTAAGAAAATATAGATAATTTTAAATAACCTTAACAGAAATGTAAATTGGAAAAGAGTGGGGCAAACGTCAAACCGTTTCGTTGAAAAAAAGTCTAGTTAGAAATGTAAAGCGTAAGAAAAAATTTTAATACCGTTTTAAAATCCATGGGTTCAGTAAAATGGTTTATTGTTGAAAAGTTTTTCTTCAACTTAGTAGATGGTCACGTAGTGTGTCCTAGTTCCAGGAGCAGCTTTAATAGTTTTGAAGTTTATGATATTAAATAATTGGTTTTGTCATTTTCTCCGGTTTGAAACCTTCCCTTTTATCTGTTGATTAAAATGGAACGCACTTTTTATAGTTAATTTTCTTTGTTTTTTTCCAATTTAAAGTATTTTTTCAAAAAATCTAAAATCAGAAAAAACTGTGGAGGAAAAGAAATGTGAATAAAAAGGGGATTAATATGGTTCTAATTTTTAATCTAAATTATATGTTAATATGCGGGCAGAATTGGTTTTGTTTAACATCCCAAATAAAGAGATTATGATTATATTAAAGCCAGCCGTCAATCTAAGCAAGTCTAGTTATCTCGATCCAATAGCAAAAAGGAGAAACCAAGATATTAAATTGGTATATTAAGGACTGTACATACTGGTTGGCCATAAAAATAGCCTTTTTTATTAACCGGGATTGGAATCGGTCCGATTGATCGCAACAACGCCCACGGCAACAGAAACAAATTTGAATACTGCATTGATTTTTGGTTGAAAAGGGAAGAACCGGCTAGGACGGTTTAAACATCCGATGGCCGTTGGGCACGGAAGAATAAATTTGAGGTTTGGTGCCTATTATTTGTGTCATGTGTGTGATACACACAGTATCTTAGAAATTCATTTCTATTTCTCCGTACATACAACGTCATTGCAAGGAAAGTAATAACTTATTGTGTAATCAATAGTTTTTAATTAATTAGAGTATTCTACTAGCCTATTGGATTGGGAGATGAAAATGAATTTAGAATCCAACCACTAAAAATAACTTCTTCTCAAAGTCTAAATTGCTTAAGACAAACCAAGTTACCAGGATTTTAAAACACTATCTTGACAGTCTGTGACAATTTTTAATATGACATTATTACTTTACTGTTCTGGTATGATTAACCTTGTGACTAAATAATGTGCGAATTCGACACTTTTAAAGTGCCTGATTTTGGAACCTAATTCCGAAAAACTTTCGATTTTCTGATATCTTATAAACTATATGTCTACAGTAAAATTATCATAAAAAATGCCAAATAAAGTAATGATAACTATTGAATACAAATTGAATATTTCTACTTTTTATTAGTATTAGTTCTTTTTTTTATTTAACTACCTAAATAAAATGTTTTTATATATTTTGGTTAAATATGTATACGAACTGACCCAGTAATTCAAGATTTTTATAATAAAAAGCACCGATATTACATGGTACCTGCAATAACCTTAAAATTTAAAAAACGTTTTAAAGGGTAACTCGTACGCGACGAAAAGTCGTGATGCAAAATTGTCGTATTTTATTATCGCGAACGCCGGGTTATATTATTAATAAAAATGAGGCCACCTAGTAGCAAAACAATTTTCCGTCAGATGAAATTCTGAAAAGAATTGAAATTTATAACTTTAAATTTAGCAATAATATTTATTATAATCTTTATTTTATTATGGCTCGTTCATGATTGGTTTAATAATTTAAATCAACTGTTTGCTTGGAGCCAACAATTACTTTTAATTATTATTAAAAATCGTTAATTTAAAAATGTAAAATATTATTTTTCCTTTTTTTATGTTATTTAAAGGTCATAATACAGTCTTTCCACCCTCCTGATGTTTGAAAAGAGATTTGTTAAAAAGACGGACAACAATAAAATCTTTCCAAAGGCTGGATTGATGTCGAATCGCATTATTTTCCCGGTTGAAAATTATCCGGTATTGATAAAGATATACGAAGAGAGATTTCAACCCAAGTTTCCTTGAAACCCTGGACCCCAAGGGAAGTGACGACCCTTGACCAAAGACATTTACGCGCTTCTCATCAGGTCAAAACTTAAGTGCAGAAACCGGATCTTACCATTTTACCTTGGGCTTGACTCATGTAACAATTCCCGGACAAAGGGTGCTGTCGACACCAAGGTATCTTCAATAGAATTAATTCTGTTCAAAAATTTCCTTTGTTAAACGGCACAAGGCAGGTCCCAGCCAAAATTGAAGGTATCGTTGAATTTAAAAACCCTATTTTTTATTTAAATTGTTATGAAAACTATAATTTCCACACCTTACAACATTTTTAAAGATTCTTTTTGACACTAGATATGTTTTTTAAAATTCTCTTTTCAGAATTTTCCTATGATAAATAACCTCCGTTTAAAGAATAATCGTCCAAGTTTTATATTCTGCCTGTTTTGCTTTTACCTATTTCCTCCTTCCAATATAATTGGCCTTACCTTTGATATTTTAGTTTAAATCGAAACTATTAAAAATGAATGATGAAACGTGTAATGAACAGGTAATTTAAATTAAACTACGATAAAATAAAGGAGAAGTAACAACCGTTACTGCTTATTCTTAAAATATCTTATCACACGATATTCGGCCAATTTAAGAATTTAACGAATACCAATTTATTAAACAATGCTAAAGGAAATTATTTTCACTTTGTTACTTATATGGTCAATTTTTCACTTAAACGAAAAGTAATCTATAGATCTATATATATATATATATATATATATATATATATATATATATATATATATATTTTTGAATAAATATTCCCTTTAAAACACGTTTCTGTAATAAATTAAAAACAAATGTTGTCCTTTTGCTTTATATAAATAAAAATAGTTTAGCAACGTGTCAAATTGGGTATACTCCTGGTTAGGAAAAGTTTAGGACAATTTCGTCCTTCTTTTACCTGAGAGCAAAATAAGTTAAACCTTTCAACGATTGTCTGACCTCTGTCCCCAATTAATTTCATTTAACTAAATTTCCTATTTAATGTGACCTTTAACCAGTAAGTATTCAACCACCCGGGCAAATTTTTGGCTTTTCCGAATTGTTTTCTATATTCATTGAAATTTAAAGCTGGGTATAAAAATTTAAGCCACTGAGAGTAATAAGTTCGTTTTGCAAAATATTAGAAAGAATATTTAGGAAGAAAGTTATATTTGGGTTTTTATCCGGATCATTAATAACTTTGTTTTGCACAAATACTGACTATTAATAATATTATCAAGGACTATTTTCGCAATATTTTTATTGGTTAGGGGGAAAAAATTATAATAACTATGTTAAAATATAAACAACGTTTTAAATATTGTTGCTTTAGTGGCTAGTTCAAACACAACAGCAATTTTACAGATTAATTTGATTCTTGACGCAAAGCGTAAACTGATAGTCCTGACTGTAACCCTTCGACCGCCTATTGGATTAAACAAGCCAACCTTATCCTAAATTATATAATTATTTAGACTTAAAAAATTTTCAAACATTTTAAATTTAATTATATTCTTAATTTTCCAAATAATACACAGATAATATAAACCATAAGTTGTAAATATTGTACAATTCAAATGTTTAAACCACGGAAGCTACATAAAAAAAGTGAGTTTAAATTAGAACTTAAAGTTCCAAAAATGTTTTGTTGCTTAGGATTTACTATTTTAATAACCTAATAAAGCAAGTTTGTTCTTTGACAAGATTTTTGAAGAATGAACTACAAAATAAGGTTAACCTTTAGTTGTTAAAACAACTTTTTTGCCAAAACAACTTTTTTTCAAAATATAAAAATTTATAAAAAATATTTTGTTAATAAAATTTTGGCAAATATAATAATTGTTTGTCATCTATAGAGTTTCATGATGATCACAGAAATAGGTTTTATGGGTCTATGTGTATATCATTGTTTTGATTGCTTGCCAAATTATATTGGGTTTTATTGGGTCGTATATAGATATAAGAATAACATCATTTTATTGTAGTAAGATAGAACAAGTAGAATTTGGTGCATGCTAAAAACAAATACAAAGTTTTAATGGTAATAATTTTTTTAGTCCGGAGTTTTAATTGTTTTTATTTATAAGACATTTCACCAAGATAAAGTGGAAAAAAGGAGGAGTGTCCAAGAATGGTAACAGGCGTTCAAAATGTTCTCTATCTTATGAATTTTGAAATGGTACGTTTCCTTTTAAAAGGAAACAATAAATTCACTTGTTGGAAAAGTATATTCGCAATATCACTTTAAAATCACTTATGTTAAGTATTTAATTACTTTTGAAAAACTGCCGTCTAGGTCCGATGTTAATCCACCTTGATTTTGGATTAATTGCACCATTAAGAGGGATGGCAAAATGTTCCCTTCGATAAAATTGAGGTCTCAAGCACTTTATTATGAAATGAAAAAAAAATTATCTTTAAAATAAAGAAGTATAAACGAAAGTTAATTTTGAGATTTTTATTAAGAATATTAAATATTTTTTTGTTTGATTAACGCTTTTAATACATGTAGGTTTAATTTAATTTGAACCTGGTTTTAATTTTTGCCAGCCTTCCGGGATAAGTGTTCTGGTTATCGGGATTCGAACCTTCGATGCCAGCGATTGAAATTTTCCCGAGGAGAGAAAGTGGTCCTTTCGATAATTGGAGTAAAAGGTTTTTATTTATTTAATCGTGATTGGCTTTAAATATGCCCCTTTAAATACCTTATTGAACATTTTTTGTAATATAGTATACGAAAAATGGTTTTTTTATAGCACTTTAAATTAAATAAATATTCTGAAATATTATTTTAAATTAGATTGCCCCACTTGTAAAACATAGGAGGGTAGGCTGAATGGCTGAATTGTCTTCGAATTCTGAATTTCATATTAGGGTTATTTAGGTTGAATCAAATATTCGAAGTCTGGTAATGAGTTGATTGGGTAAAAGGTCCGGTTGTTAAAAACCATCTTTGTAACCTTTTATATAAGTCGTTTTACGTTTACTTTGAACACCACCAATAATAAAAGAAATTAATTAATAATAATAATAACTTTTAACCAAAAACTAAAAATAAAGATTTTATAATTATTAGAATGAAAACACGGTAGAAGATACAAAACATAGACAATTTAGACAAGTTGCATTAAATCATCTGCCCCAGTGACTTAAATTATTTTAACTTCCAAGAAATGACATAAAACGGAAATATGTGATAAATTAATTAATTTTATGAGATTCTGTATTGCTAATAAAACGTGCATCATTGACCCTAAATATCAACATACTGTTTAAACATTAGAATGGTACACTGTAAATCATTACTAGAAAAGTAATATTTATTTATTTATAAAAACATAGTATTATTATATTTTGTACATTTCCAGAGTTGATGGGAATTAGACTTGGAATAAATGTATCAAATCTAATATTAAAACATGAATAATTAGAAACGAAAGGTTTCTTATTGACAAACCCGGGCTATCTTTAAATTTAAATTCATAAGGAGCCAGAACTTTTAGCGCCAAATGATCTTTTCTTAAGTTAATGTTATCCCCTAATTTGGATAAACTATAACATGTACTATTCAATAAAATTTATTTTAATTTATAAAACCGTGTCGTTAACCGGTGTCTTTAAACTACAGGGATTTTAACGTTTTGTTTAAAATCCTCCTACTTATTTCAATTTTGGGTTAATAAAACGATTTATTTACAGTTATTACATTTACTTTTGGTATTTTTCAAAATATTTATTTTGAAGGAATGTGTTTGCATATCACATAATCCGCCCAGTAATATATAACATAATCTGGTTTGTCACCATGGACGCTAAAAACGTTCGTTAAGAAACACGTCGGAATCAAAAAAGGCAAAACTTCGGATTCCGTAAAAGATATTTAATGTGATCCGATATTTAGAAACCCTTTTGGATATTATTTTTTTGGCATGAAGGAAACAGCAAAAAAATAAATTTTTCCTAATAGTATTGAACCTGTAATATTTCTTATGCTTGATAAATATTAATTTAAACTTTGGTTTTTATTCATTAACCAATTAACGAAACGTTGGAACTAACTTTTCGGCCCCGTTTTTGGACGTGTTTTGATGTAATCGTTCAATTTAAAGGATACTTGAAAATTGAGTTGATTCAAACTTTTTGTATATTGTGGTATAAATTCCCAACGAACCTTGGTCTAAAAATTTTCAAAGTTATTATATAACAAAGAACAAAGCAAGACTAAAACTGCTATTTTGAAAAGAAACCGTTTTGTTTGTATTGTTTAAAACTTTGAATTACAAAAGAATTTTGAAAATCCATAAAACATATTGAATAAAATTAGGTATTATTTTAATAAATTACTACTTGTTTGTTTGTTTACCCAAATACTTATTTTTAGCTATTTCAAATCAACCAATTAAAGCGTCCTTTAACTTTTTTAAATGTGTAAAGTTAGTGGGATGTTTATTTATTGGCCATAATATGTAAATTGGTTTTGATATTAGTATTTTAAAGTACTTGTGGACTGCCTGAGCCCAGTGGAAAGGGCGTGTTTGAAACCTGGAGGTCGGGCAAATCCTGTGAAGACTAACAAATTTTTCATTGTTTCAGGTTGGTAAGGGAAATTTAGGATGATTTACCCAATCTTCGAAAAGTAAGATGACTAAGCCCCGGATTGGATGTAAAGTTTGGTTCCACCCAACCAACCTGCATTGGAGAAGGTAGTGGAAGGTCTAAAACCCCAATGGGGAGGGCGAGGAAGGGGGGCCTTGTCCAGCTAGGAACCAACACAGACTGATGATGATGATGATGAATTATAATTTATTACTATTCGAACATTATTACCCCTTAATGGGAAGAGGTGAGCATTAGGGAAAGTTTATATTCAACAGTGGACTAACACAGGCTGATGATGATGAAGATTTGTGATAAGTTGGTTTTTGTACTTAAATCTGTTTTATTTTTATTGAACCAATTATACTGAGAATAACCTTATAATGATTTTTTTCAGTTAAGATATCAAATCAGTCTTGTTGAAGGAGTAGCAGGGGTTCGGGCCGTCTGGTGTTATTAAAAAGGCATATGTCCAACAGTGGACGGATCAGGGTTGCTAATGATGATGAAATGACGTGATGATGATGTATAAACAATGACAAATTTTTTATACAAATTCTCATCCCATATTACAGAGCTTTGAGCAATAATTAGCCTATGTCCTTTCTTGCAATTAATTTAAGTATATATTAAATTTCATTGAAATCGGTTTTGAATAGTTTTGAGGGGATTACGGACAGACAAGTTAAGTTTCTTTTATTTATAATATTTGTTGGATTTTATTAGATGCACAACCCTTTATATTTAAAGGAGTTTGTTATTACTTAATACATAATATTTTCAACATCTCAAAAGATGATTTTATTCCGTGAATCACCTTATTACCGATTTCACAAAAAGTTTTAAACACTCCAATTTCAAGTCACCTGACAAAATTATTTTGAAGGAGAAAAGGGGGTTGCTTTTATTAACGATCACTTAGTCTTGAGACAAAATGAAACAGGTAAAAAGAAAAGACACTATAAAAAAAAATAAACAAAAATAATTATATTTTTCAAATTTTGTTCGTCCAATTTAAAAAGTAATTTTTTAAAATTCTTAGTCAGTAATTAAAACTCATTAAATATTGAAAAAAAATTCCAAAACTTCAAATTTTAAAAGCTTATTAAGGAAATAAAATTAATAAATTTTAAGAGTATTTTAAAGGCACCTCAAAATTTTTAAATGAACTTGGAAATTTAAACTTAGCAATTAAACTGTAGAAACTTTTGAATCTGAATTGTCTGCTTTTGAAACCACAAACCAAAAATAAAGTTAAACTATTGAGGTATTTAAAGTTTTGTCTTAGGTGGAATTGTAAAATGATAAATTAGGAAAAAAGCCTATTCATAGTTTTTGTTCTGCCATGACCTAAACCGATTACGGAAACCAATGTATATTAAAGTTTCAATATAAATTATGTTTTCTTTTTCCCGTTATTTCAGATCAGTTTAAGTACTGAAGTTGGATATTGCATTAATACAATATGAATTGAATAATGAGGATCAAAAACATGATTATTTTGGGTTCTTTCATCATTTATAAATATTGTTGTTTTCAGGGCCGATTCTAAAACCTTAGCAACCGGTCGTCAATGGACTCACGGAATTTGGCGAGGTAAGCAGGTTGACATTTTTAAATGGACTTTGAGCTGCACTGGCGAAGTTACCGTTACTATTATTTTTTTTTAATACTGCCGCTATCATTTCTTTTCATTTGGTCATCGCATTTTTTAACAAACAAAAGCACCGTGCGAATTAATTGCTAGCGACTATGTTTCTTTTGGTTATTTTTTAACAATAGAATTTAATTTAGTAAACAATGGCGATAGAATTCGGTTAGTGAAATGATCATAGTTATTATGATAATTCCCTTAAAAAAAATGAAAAAGTCTCGACTCGAAAAGACTTTAAAATAGTAATAAACTTACTAAGCTCAGGAGTTAAACTCCAGTCTGAGTGAACGGAGTTCTTAGTATTGTATTATTACCTATAGATTTATTAGTTGCCATCGCCGATAAAAACAAACTTTTAAAATTTCAACCTGAAAGGTTTAAACTCAACTCTTCAACTCAGCAGTTCATAAGCCTAACACTATTTATTACGCTAAATCTTCCGAATCAAACGGATACACAATGCCTTCAATCTTTGTATCGATTTTAATTTAAATGTCTATTAATTCGGCAAATTCAAAGCCATTGATTTAAGTTTAAAGATTTTACAAAGAAATATTCAATTTACTACTAGTATAGTCGCAGTAGTTGGAAGTTTGATTACATTTGGAATTCAGACACAAGCAGCTCTATATGTATTTCTCTTTGTCCGCAGAAAGTCGTAAAGGAGATGAATAGACTTGGCATGCTCGTGGACTTATCCCATGTCGGCGAGAATACAACGCGGGCCGCCATTCGCGTTTCGAAGGCTCCGGTTATCTTTTACCACCTTCCGTCTAAGCCTTTGTGCTTATAAACGCAATGTACCTGACGACATAATACAATCTTTGGTGGATACTTTTTTTTTTGCAAGGATATAAATTTATTCGTGTTTTTTTTTTTTTACACAATTTTTCAAAATTGTAATTTTTATTTGATAAAAGGTTATTGTAGTGGGATTTTTTTAATGTAAAAGCCCAATGTTAAAGGTGTATCCAATAATTAGTTTATGGGGAAATCCTACTGTTTTTATAATTGTTTTTTATAATTGTGACATACACCATTTGGTCCTTTTCCAAAATTTAAATGATTTGGTGGTTATTTTAAAATCATTTAGGACACGTTTGGTCGTGTCCCATTACTTTAAATAATTATTACAAAGGTTTGTTTAATTATCAAACCAAATGTAAAAGAAAAAAAGGGCACTATTAACAAAGGATAATGATAAAGGATATTGATATTCAAAAAGAAATGGGAAATGGCAAGAGAATAATACTTTTTCATCAGGCAGATTTTGGCCAAAAAGGGCAAACCGGAACAGTTATTGTTTTGTGAGGTTGAAATCCGGGGACGATGAAAAATAAAGGACGCATAAACTTTGGAATTGAAAGGGACCTCTAAATTTCCGCTTCCAAAAGAACCCTTTTTCCGGAGCCCTATTCAAGCAGCGTTGTTGTTTTGGAAATTTTCAAAGGAAAGTGAGGGAACTTAAAACTCGAAACTGAAATCAAATTTGAAACCTTTTACCAAGGAAAAACGGAGGTTAGGGATTTTGTGAGAAAATTACATCAAATACTTTATACCCCTTATACCTTTGGTCTTAGATTTTAAATGAAAAAATTTTAATCATTTATACTTTTGAAAGCAAATTGGGATAATATGGAAACCTTTTCCTGACTTTGTGAAAGTTCCTAATGCAACTCTGTCTGATTTGCTGGTAAGACATTTTTAAAACGTATTTTTTTTATAATGACCTTTTTTCAAGATATAAATTTTTCCAAATTTTTCCTTATTCTTTATTTTATTATTTGTTTTATTTAATGTTAATTAGATATTGATTTAACCTATACCACTATTATTTCAGATTTTCCGTGTTATAATTTTTATCTATATATATATAAAAGAGATTCTCTTATATTAATGCATCTCTGGAACCATAAGGGTAGTGACTTTAAGTTTGTAGGTTTATAACTTACCGAGAAAGGTCAGCTAAGAACGGATTTTAGAAATTCCACCCACAAAAAAACAAAACGCAAATATAGGAATTGTTGGACATTTTATACGTTTCATGAACATTTCCACCATCAAGGATTTTGGGCTGACTTCTGGGTTGGAGGCGATTTTTTGACGGGTCAACCGGTTAGTGGTTTCCTATTAAAAAGGGTGTTAATTGGTTTAAGTACGGAAAACCAGGTAATTAATAATTGCCCTTCCTGGACTGGAAGATGTGTCTAAAACCTGGAACTTTTGCCGAGCCCCGTAGTGGAAATGGAGGACAAGAGCTAAAGAATCTAGCAGGTCTTAATATGTTGCGGGTGATGAGACAGGTGGAAAAGGTATAATATTAATTGCATAGTTAATAGTTTATCTAGTCAACGAAATTTGTAATACATATCACGCTCACCTTTAACAGGTGCGAGAAGGAAATGGGGAACCAACGGAACCGAACCCAAAGAACCCTGATTCCTCCTTAAAAAATTAAAGAATGCTTTTCTATACCGAACACCAAACCCAGTTTGATTCTCTTTACATATCACCAAATGTAACCCTTTGGAAAAAGATTTTTCATCATTTTAATCAATTGGAAAACATAAAGGATCCTTATTTATTTTCTTTATTCCAAATTATTTTATTTCAATTTATCTCCAATCAAATAGTTTATTTGAACCATGTTTTATAATGTTTTAATATTTGAGCCAAAGAGATCTTATATTATTGCATTGCCCGTTAAAAAATTTATTAGGTTTTTTTATTTCAAGGCAGTATTAAAAAAAAAAGGTCCTTAGTTTAAATATTTGAAATTTAATCTTTAATATAGACAATATTTAAATAATTGTTAATTTAATTCACCATATAATTTAACCACAAAAAAAATAAATTTAAATAGCTGTTCATGAAGTTAAAAGATTTTACATTAAAGCTGGGTTTACAAGAATATTTTCTAAGAAACCAAGCTTGGGTACGGCTTTGAGACTTATGGTTTAGACAATTTAGCTTTTGAAATAAACGTACGTTGAAGTCAAGGTTGTCAACGACTTAATTTCGGCATACGTACGGCCGCCGGGGGATAGGGTTACTTTTTTAGTCCAACCCAACTTATTTCAAAACCTAGGGTATTTTATGGGATATTAAAGGGTAAATAACCAATAAAAACATTTATACATTCATAAGAAATGTGAACGTGTCAAAATATGGGTTCACTTGAGACCAAATACCTACTTGACTCAATCCGGGTTAAACCTTTATAATGCATATTTAAAACTGTTGTTCAGTAAACGCTTATAACGCCTTTTCCTTTTTCAAAATTATTCTTAAAATTATCTTTCAATCTTCAGTTTAGAACCTTTAAAACACTTTTTTGAGACGTATAAAGCTGGCAATTAGAAATTAAGGCCTATTAAAAACTTTTATATGGCTCTTATTTTATATTGTATTAAAATAAATTCCATCTGAATTAAGGTAAATTAAGAAAAGCGGTAAATTCATGGGACAGGATTTTGTAGAATTAACCATTACTTGAATAAGAAAATGTTAATGACGGTGTATTTTAACTAGGATTCTGCGAAAACAAGTAAATTTAAAAACCTACTCGAACACTGGCCCTGCCTGTTTATTATTATAAATTTTTGTTATACTATACTTCCTGTGCATTAAAATTATGTTAATGTTTTTAATAACAAGGAAACCGCAAAGTGATACATTGGAAATGTTGTGATTAATACAAGGTGTGACAAAATAAGATTAAAATTATAAATTTAAACGTACGTACGTACTCGTACGCGAGTGTAGAAATTGGGAAATTGTTAAAAAAGATTTTTTTTCGCGCGAAAATAAAAGACACAATACAATAGTAATTATGTGTTTTAGAGCCTCCAACAAGCTACTTTAAAAGATCGTTATAAAAAATAATTAACATTAAACTCAAATATTTTGCTCAACATAAGTTAACAAAACATTTATTTGTATAAGTAAGCATTTTACTGGTTGGTTAACCTAAACTTACATATTTCCTTTGCTAGACTTTAGTACGTGATATATAATTTTGTAAAACTATATCTTTAACATCATTTATTACTTTCTTTACATTCCACTAATTTGTAAAGGCAAATACGTATTATCATTTTCGAATAGAGATTGTTTGAGTAACTTGGTTATTCGTCTTTAATAAACGTCGAAATATTACTACTAAATAGGTGTATTGACTGAAAATTTTTGAACCTTATATTGTATAACAATGACTATTTCGTCTGATATCTGGCTGTTATTTTGTGATTGTTTTTAAAAAAAATATATATGTACTTCTTCGTAGACAAGCGCACATTGAATTTGAAACGTTTGATTCGCCCACGATTTCTCTTAAAATCTATTTACTTAATCTTAAAAATGAGGATTAATTGATTAGAATGATTGCGAGATATTCCATCATTTTCGAACTATTTGCTGTCAATGTGCGCTTGTTTCAATAGTTGTTGGGCGTATTGTAAATGGCCAGGGCACCTGATCCATTGTGCACGCTACCCCCTACGACCTTCCCTTGCTGGTGTAACAACGCGCCTTACAACAATATTCCTAGGTGTTTTACATTTCATACACGATTTGAGATTAAATAAACACTATTGATGTATACTCTATTTATTGTTTTATTTTTGAAACTAATTAAAGATACCCCTAGACTATTAGTATTTTCCTAACTTAATAGCTAGCACGTAATAAAATAAAATCAGTTAAAAATTTATTTTCGACCGATTTCCCAAAAGACTATGACTATGTTACCTTGTACTCTGCTCCTAGTGATCTGATTTTGATCATTCTTATTTTAAACGATAAGTATTACCTAGACATGTTACATTTTGTAAAAAAAATTACCCTTGAGTAATTTAATATCGATACATGAGAAATATAAAAATACGGCACCAAAAATCAATATTTATACACACAATCGATAAAAGATATAATGCTTCTGCATTAAAAATAATTCTGAATTAATAATATGAACTTGAAATTCTATTAAATTAAATATGCTTCTATATATGATTCCATCGTTATTTGATCAAAACAGTTATAAAAACTTAATAAGCCTAAACAAGATCGAGCGTAATAACAATAACGTTTAAATACTTACCTCTGTATTTTTACCCGTTCTGACCTACAAGTTTCCTATATTTTTTATCTAAATCGTCTTACGTCTGTTAAATTACTGTTAAACATTCCTTCAAACACGAGCAAATAAATATCATTAATAAAACCAGTTGTTTTCCACTGCAAAATCATCAAAGTTATTATCAGAGCTCACTAAATAAATAACAAAACGTTATCTCAGCAATGAGACAGCTTTCTTTGATAGACCATCATTGTTATTCAGTGATCCAGAAATGTTCAGTTTACAGAGTCAAGCTCGGGCAGAATGCAAACCGGTGACCGCCGCTCTGGAACCGAAGGTAATTGGACGTATACAGCTGACGACGGGCACGCAGTAAAAGAGTGGTGAAGCAAAAATTAAAACAATACCATGCCTGCTACCTCTTCCGCCTAGCACATTCTTTTAATAATTCAATAAAATATTTATTACATGCATTTAAAATATTGTATATGACTAACTTATAATACTAGTGTCACCAAAATAAGCACTAATCGCAATGTTAACTATATTGCGACAATGTATAATTGATAGTACTACAGGTTTCACACCATTATATTATATGTTTAATTAAGCGCAATATAATTATTTCTTTTATTTTCGCGAACACTATACATTACTAAAATAAAATTACTTTACAGTTTTATCGCGTTTAATTTCATTTTAAATTCCCGACGTTTCGAACACTTTCCAGCAGCCGTGGTCACGGGTGAGCGAATGTCGGCACGTCTTGTTGCCAGTGCTGAAGTGGGTTTCCAGATCTTAATTTAACAATTAATTACGTATTCTGTACTCCGACCTATGTAAATGAATTTGAAACATCATTGCAGCCAGTGGTATTATGCTTGGGTTAAATTTTTAATTCAGTAATTATGGGTCCCAAGCAGGTTTGAATTAACCATCTTCTCTGACATTTAAGATGTTTTCTATTTTCAATAGCCCTTACAGAAGGATCACATCCTTGATGAATCAGTGTTCTTTAACGAGGATTTGTGGTCGATTCAAATCTGATGTGATGGTTTTGGAGATTTAAAGTATGATCACACACTACAATAAACCGGCAGTCCTTCGCAGCACAAATCTCATGAACTTTTACGATTCACCCAAAACTAAATATTGACGATATATACTTTTTTTATAATAACGTATAAATAAAATAATAAGTTGCATGTAAGTTATAATCAGCTAGAAAATATTTGCAAAGAGGAAATTAAAATCCTCCTAAGTTTCTTTATCGGTTTATTATTACCCGTCTGGCTAGGCTTCCCTAGCTGAAAAGGTAATCTTATTCGGATGATTGGTTTACGTAACATTTCTAACATAAATAAGATACTTGTTTTACGCATTTATTATAGAGTTTCCGTTAAAAGTTTGGGTATGTAAACGTTAAAACAATTTTTTATATAGGGGTGATAGGTGCGGAATTGTATTGTGAGAGCACCACAGTTTCATCGTTATTATTACAAGTACCCTTAGTTTGGACACTTATGGTCATTTCATTGCAACATAGCTATTTTAATACAAGTTTTACTATTGTTAGTCACCCATGCAAATTACTTAAGCAAGTGATCATGTTACCTTGTATTCAACAAGATTAATTTCATCATTGTTACACTTTAAAATGCCACTATAAACTGGTTTTGATTCATAAATTAAGAGTTATAATTAAGCAGCACTTTTCATCTAATAAATTTTATAGCCAAATTATATAAGATAAAGATAAAAATAAATAAATTCAGGAAAAAGCCTCCAAATAAGTTTAGCATCTTACCGCAGATCATGAATTGCTCCTCTGGCATTGTCTTATTAAATTATTCCAAGAATAATTTAAAAATATAGAGGAACAAATGGTGGTAATTTTGCAATTTGTTTTTAACCTGATGTTCAAATCCTTACTAAATACAACTATCCTAAAAACGAAAATATTCTTGAGCCTTTATCTCGGCCGCCAATATTGACCAACATATTTATAATGAAAGACGATTCTTACTACTTGTTTGAAATGAAAAATACTCATGTAGAATATGAATATTTAACCAATTTGTAGGGCTTAGCACTGCCGGTGCGTAATTTGCCTCTTGTTGATTTTAACTATGACCAAGATATAATTTATGAAGGCCATTTCCTCTCTCATTTGCAATTCTGATGCGCAAACGTTGGTGAGCAATCTTTTACGCAGATATCTTTATTAAAAAGTGATGGTAATGAATACATTGAAAATGTATTCCGTTCATAAAATACATTATTTTTTTTCTTTTAGTATTATTAAATTCAAAATCTTGCCATGAAAATAACAATATTTACTGGTTATTTATTACTATGTTAATTAAATTTTTGTGGCATTAAAGACTTCAACCCAGGATGCATAAGTTTAAAATATTAAAAACATAATTAAGAATATGAAATATTAATTTGTCCTTTCTCCTCTTGCTATTTCCAGTGATTCTATTCATATTTGTTTTGCAATGCCCGTGTTGATTTTCGCTGACCGCGATGTGGTCTCAATGGTAGACGTGAAAGGAGGAAAAGGAAGGAACTTCATACTAGACTGTGCAAGGACGGTGTGCAAAAGGTGTTCTACCCTCTTACTAGGCCCTCTTGACTGGTGTGACTGCTTTACCCGTCACGTCGATAGACAGGACCAAAAGGAGTTGCTGTAGTATTCCTGCGGCATAGCACATCCGGCAGCTCCGGGTGGCTAATCTAAAGAAGGTGTATTATGCAAAGTAGGAAGGCGGAAGGTGTCTCAATTTTTAACAAGTATTTTGGCTCTAGGCTAATACCATACATATGGAAGGAGAGGCGTCAGTACGGTCCTTGCCGTTATACAGGTAGTTCTGTTCTGTTCCTGTTGCTCTCTTTCCTCAGTGGCGTGGATTTTTTACATGATTTTTTTTATTGAGAAGGTGACCAAAGTCAAACTTGGAATACGGTAACTTATTCGAGATAACCTAAAAGCTTTAACTACGAGAGGAGTTACTTTTAAGGACTCTTAGAAGTCCTATCCATCTATACTTTGATGATGACAATCTATTTAATAATAGTTCAATCAAGACTACACACTCAGAATTTGCTCTATTATAATTGATTTGTTGACGACGATAGAAAATAAATCACTGAAAATCTAACGCTTAGTAACTAGCTCCTCGCAGATAAAATGTTCCGGAATATGATGCTCTCAATCAGATTAATAAACGGAATTACCAAAAGCGTCACAAAAAATAGCGCTATATTTCATCAGTCAATGCTCGACCTAATGTGTGTTGCCAACTCGACAAAAACGTCTTTGAGATGCTTGCCTGGTCTTCGTCTCACCAGATAAATCTAAACTTATACAAATTAGTTAGAAAGAAATTCAAAATTTACGTAAAGCTAAGCACCAACATATTTGCGTTGCTATTTTTCTTTATGAAAAAAGCGTTTCGCAATTTTATCATGTGATATCTTCTGTAAATATTTGTTCTGAAAAACTTTAACAAGAGAAAGCAAAACAGAAAGACGATAAATATCGTCTTTTGCCGTTATTCAGGGATTGATAAATTGTACTTTATCTGAATTGTGTTCGAACAATTGTTTTCCTGCTTATATTGCGATCGTCTGAAACTTTTGCTAATACCCATAATAATTTTGCTATTGCATTGTTAGTGAGCTACGGATCATGTTTAGCTCTATACTTATATTACAAAAGCGGTAAAGAGAAGCTGGCCACTAAAAATATCGCTTTTAATGAACTAAGAAGGATTTGTAATATAGAATATGAGGACTAATAATTTCGAATTGTTATTATTTCACTAACAAAGAAGCTATAAAACAGTGACTACATCCGCTTCTAAAATGACTTAGCTTTTGATATAAATTTAGATATAAAATACTTAGTTCCGTTGTAATATTGAAACTTTGCATAGTTATTTAAAGTTTGCCATCGCTGAACCTTCTGAAGCTGTTTACTAACTTGAAAATTTCATAAATGCATGCAGTTTTTGTTTTGAAGAAAATTTATTGAGGTATGGATGTATGCTGTATTCGTTCTCATTTTTCTGATATTAAAGTTTCAGATTAATTTTGATTAACTGTAAATAATATAACTGGACGCTGTCCCTTTTAATTAATATTTTTAACAATATTTGGTGCCTAATAATATTTCAACTGCCTCCAATAGCCTAGTGGGTATGGGCGTGTGCTTTAGAAACCTTCGGAGGTCCTCGTGGGTTCCAGATCCTGCAGGAAGGACTCAACAAATTTTTATTGTTGTTTCCCTACTTGGTTAAGGCAATTTGGGCGAATCACTGCCCAATTGTCTGAAAAGTAAGATGATCCATGCGTCGGATGGGCATGTAAGAAAGTCAGTCCACTCACCAATCACGCATTGGACAGCGAGGTGAGATACGGTCCGCCGTCCGTAATGGATAGGGTGTATTAAGGAAGCCCTATGTCCAGCAATGGACTATCTGATCGGACAGGCTGATGATAGCAACCAATAAATTTTTCTTTCTAAGTGGTTTTTAACTAGCATCTATTAATACTTTTTTATCGTTACGTACACGTGAATTGTACATAAATGACGTATCAATATTATCCCGAAATGCTGTAATATTTATAATGTATGATGTTTGTACATGCCGCTGATTAGTACATTTTGATTTAAGTCAACGATAAAGCTGACGGCGGTAGGATTCCTTTACTGGTTTTACTCAGAGGTACCACCACTGTTGAAATAATTATGAACAGTAGTTTTCATCTACTTATACAACTAGCTACAATCCTCTTATATCCTTAACATAATACGTACGGTTTTAATTAATTTTGGTTTTAATTTTAAAGATATCCAAAATTTGGCGACAACATTCGCCAATCAGAATTCCTGCAATCAGAAATAATACTTTCCAATAACAATAGATAAATAACAAGGCGGTAAAGGCAAATGAAACGATGGGGCCTCTGGGCAGCCAGGCTGGCGGAAACCAAATCAACAATATTTCAATGCAGCTGCAATAAGACATGGAATGTTAAGTCTTGTTTACCCAGTAAATACCCTGGCACGTTGCCACTGTAAAACTGGAACACAAGTATTTTACACACTACTTTTTGCGGCAGAAATGGGAACATGATGGTCGCTCCAGACCGCCTCCTTTAAAAGGGGATTACCACCTTCAGAAGATCCACAGTGATTTTTTATTTATATATATGTAACATAATTATTGTTTGAATTATAAAGCGTACATCTTTATAGCGTTAAAAACGTATAGTTAGGTATTTTAAATAATCTCTTCCTCATTATCTCTTATTTTTAAGTTATTGGTTAACATTAACAAATAGTAGACACAAAATACGATAAAGTATTTTGCATATTTTGTTATAAGTTATATATTGCTTCATAAAATTTAAAAATCGCAATTAAGTCAAATATTGAAGCAAATTATAAAACCGTAAAAAGAGTTAAGGTATTAAAAAGCGGTAGTTTTTCTTCATTATTGTGTCCCATTTTTATACCAATGCATATTAAAACAAAATAAATATGCTTTATCGTACAAGATAATATTATCAAAAGTGCTTTGATTTAACTTTTTACAAAGCGTACCTAGATCCATGCTTCAACTGGCATGCATACCTAAAGATATCGTTATTTTAAAGTTAGCGGACTTAGAGTATAAAAGGATGTGTGAAAATTCGGAATTTTATTTTTATTCATACCAATGAAAACTGTCTCCTTACTCCCCATTGAATAGCAAGACCAGCTTTCTCAACATGAGAAAGTGTATGCAGCTGCTCTACTTCGACGTTGCATAGGAATGTTTTTGGATACATTTTTGAAAATCTTGCATTTACATTTGAAAATGGACGTTACATAAAACATTGTAACTCTTTGTGTACCAGTTTGTATCAGACTAAGATCATGGATATTGAGCAAGTATGTATATATGCTACATGATTGCCTTGCAATGCAGCAAATTATACTTAAAGCATTTAAAACTGTTTTCAACGTTTTGCCACTTATCTTACTAAATTTATGCTTTTTAATATCTTAGAGGAAGAATGACGATGAGATAAAAGGTTCTCAAGTTTATTTTGGCACTATATAAATCTGCCAAGTTTTGAATAATCCTGAGTTTTTGTGCTTAACTATTTCGGTTTTATTAAGCATTATAATAATGAGTTGTTACAGAACTATGTTGAGGTTGTGTTATTTTTGGCTACATCTAAAATGTGGTGACGAGCATCAATAGGAATAATAGTAACTAGTTTTGCTTTTTCTATTCCTATGTCAACCTCGATCGTTTTTTATATACACATATACGTTTGAAGATATTGGATTAAATATATTTATGTTTATTTCTTAAAAAAGAAATATGTAAATTGTTCTGGATTTCCAATTTACAGATTTCCCTTAAAATTAACACGCGAATACTGAACGCTCCAGTGCTACTGTTTAACTAATTCAATTTTGGTAAATTTTGTATGCAGCAATAATGATTTACAAAGGTCCACGGACAATTCCAATTTAAGGTGCAGTCAGAGACCACAGGAATTGTCCGTTCTGATATCTGACGTTTACTTTTTTTTTTTCAAAAAACATTGTTTATAATTATACCATGTCTTAGTAAAAATATCGTGTTACGTATGTAAAATCATCCGATGGGGCATTAACAATTTGTGCTCAGGAAAATCTCTTCGTTTGCAACTAGAGAATGATTAATAGTTTCAATTCATTATACTTGCAGTGAAAAGGGAAATTTGTAACTTGGAGCACTAATTAATCAAAGTATTTAATTTGCAAAGTGTCTATTTTCAAATATAAACTTTTGAAAATATACAGTTAGGTTTTCGATGGATTTATAACACCGAGAAATAGTTTTATAAAACGACACCACAGATTTAATGGTCATGACTCATTTTGGTAACCTTGGCCTTTATGGACCCCACAGGTGACACAAAATTTAAAACTTAATTGAATAATGAAAAGCAATGGAAGTACTTTGCTTACTTCGTTTATCATTTGTCGTTTATTTGATGGCTTCCGTTGGTGGAGTAGACTTCATTACAACCCAGCGGAGATGAGGGCTGTCTGGCGCTTTAGCGTGCAGGCTTCACCTCTCTTCAATTTGATGGCTTAGCTCGAGGGTCCCAGAGGAGAGACCTCAGCTCCAGGCTGCCACTATTCTTTAAACCGTCCAGCGTCTAATCGAGGTGCCCGGAGGCCGAACCTCGGCTTCGGTTAGTCCTTTTGATCTCACCCCATAGCCCGTTATGGCAACGCCATCGAGGGCGCCCCTGGGTGAACTGGCGTCAGTGCTGGGACATCGTGGTACTAGCCTCACCGCTCTATCTATTTGGTGAGAATCGGCGGCCTGGTACGTGCCGAAAATCTGTTGTGCAAGGTATGCGTTTGCCTCGGCAGCGGGGAGCAGCTATGTGTTCGATGGTACGATTTAACGTGCTTGCACGATCGTTATATCGACCATGCGGATCTGTGGTATATGCGCGGCTCGCCTATATCTAACGTGTTTCCTATGTTTGGGATGAACTGGTTGCGTATTGCACGTAATCGGCGGCGTTTGGCTGCAGCTCATTCGGCGGATGTTGCGGGGAAGCCGAGGTCAGAAAAATTTGATAGATGGCTTGTTTAAAAGTTATGAATGGAGGGCAATTCCAGGTCCACATACGCAGGTCAAGGTTGCTGGTGCACACCCGTATTTTGCGTATGAACCTATTTTGCAAGGAGACTTCAGGTTTGTGGATACGGATTGGGATGCATGAGCCGGACTGGCGTAAGGTGTGATTGGACGGATAACTTTGTTTTGTATACTTCGGCAACAGGCGCAGAGACAACGCTTTTGGGATTGATTAAAGGGAATGGCGACCTAGGGACGTAGGCCGCTTATTTTGACCCTGCCCGATGTGCGGGCCGAGCTGAGGATTTATCGAGGTTACGGTGTTGACTTTATTTACCCATGGATTGGGTTGGTCTGCGAGTCGGATCATGGATGGGATCGTCGGCATTCTGTGTGTAAACACAAGACTACTTGCGCTTTTGGAAGGTTCATTTCAAGTTCTCAACGTGAAACCAATCACCGAAGCGTCTGGCTGCGACAGAGACGTCTGGATGGATATGGGACATATGCCGGATGAAAATGCGGTGTATCTGCGAACAGGCGTGCTAACTTTATGGTTTTCGAGGATGTCGTTGGTGTAGAGGGAGGGTGGAACCCCAGGTGGGGCCTAACACTGAGCCTTTGGTACTCCGGCTGAGCGGCGGGTGAGGTTGGGATTTTGTTCCTCGACGCGGTATCCCGTTGTTCAGCCCAGAGAGAAGTCTCGTATGATGGGTACGAGACGGTCAGGCACACTCGAGCTTATATAACGCATATAAGCCGTCGTGCCATGCTGTCCGACGCCTTCGCGCGTCGAGGAAGAGCGCTCCTCGTATTGACATTTCCACGTCATGCGGGATTAATGTCTCCGTATTTTGCGTTTTTCTAGTGTCTTCTGGGAGTGTTTGGCCAGCCAAACTATGGACTGGATGGGAAGCCCGCGATAGCCTGCATAAAAGGTCCTGTGGGCAGATTGAAAGCTGAAGTCTTTCATAGATTTTCCCAGAGCCTTTAAGCAGGCTAAATGGGACGATAAAGATATGAGTTGGGAGGTTTTTCTCCCGGTTTGAGAAGCCTATAACTTCAGCATCCTTTAAGTGTTTGGAAAAAATGCCCTTGGAGAGCTGCGTTATAGATTAGGACTAGGAGGGTTGATAGGATGAGTCGGAAGAAGTCTATGACGCGGTTTGATATGCCATGGTGCCAGGAGCTTTCCGTGGTTTAAGCTTTTTGATTATCGATTCGACACTTCGCTTTCCATGCGGAGGTACATCGTGAACATGATGCCTCACTTCCCTGCTATGGGCTCTGCTACTCTCAGATATGCTGCGGTTGCCAGTTGCTGGAATCCTGGGTATATTCTTCCGCCCTCCGGGCCGGATTTGATGTGGCTGATCGCTGCGGGGTGCGTCTCGACTGGCGGTTTTCCTGCCGGATACCGAAACCTCGACAAACACTTTGGACATGACTTGCCGCGAGCGGCGAGATTCACGTCGTGAGAAGAAGCAGGTTGGAGTATTGGGGATGGTGTCTAGGTGAGGCCGTAGAGAGTCTAGCTGTGACGAGCTATGCCGGGTAAACTTAGTTCACAGAACTGTGTTTTGGTGATTTGCAGGTCCTAGCTTTAAAGAACTTGGGACGATGTGGTCGAGGATTTGGAGACCATCGGTAACCTCTATGCTTCTAGAGCGAGATTGACGTTTTTACGATAGCAATATCAAGCACATCCGGTCGTTGTCCCACTACACGTGTGGGGGTATGTTTACATCAACAGCATAACCACGCAAATTGAGTTAGTCGAATAATTCGTCTAATGCTAGACCCCACGCGGGTTACAGTGTATGAGTTCCGCCAGATTGTGTACACTGTGAAATCGCCAGCGAAGGATGATGGCGTCTCTGAGGATAATAGCGTCTGAAATCGGATTGAGTGATAATGCATGCGGTGTCTCTGCATGGTAAGTACCTGACTGGCGCGCCAATCGGCGCGTGACCATGGCTAACCTACTGTAGATCGAACTTCATTAACTGGAATTCGACGGCGTGTCGATTGCTACGCAGTGCAGTGACTTTATATTAATAAATGGGAAGTGCCGCCGATATGGAAGCATGATCCCTGTCATTTCTTATGATATTAAAATTAAGCCTCTTGGATCTCCTCTTCCTTTGGGCTTTAGGAATGTCTCCTGCACCAGTAGAGATGTCTACGTCGTTTCGCGAAGGAATTCTTGACTTCGGTCGTTTGTTTTCATGAGACCGTTTGTTAAAAAAGACTAAGTTGAATGCACGCGTATTTCGCGGCGGGCCGTTGTTTCTAAAAGAAAGTTGTGGGTGTGCCTGTGTTTAGTTCCCACGAATAAGTTGCGATTAGATTTCTAACACGGGTACAGCTAAGCGGGCAGTGAAGTTTTGCCAACGCCGGTGGCATCACTCTCGGCGGTGAGCCCTGTCGACTTCTGCGAAGTCTACCGTGATAACTAACATCGAGTGTTGGTCCAGAGCTCTGCTGCTGCGCGCTTATGAGCACTTCTGCAGAGCGCTTTTAGCAAATTACGGCGCACCGTCGGCGCTACGCGGGAGCGCTCGGCGCAGGTTGCCAGGGTCGGTTGTTGCCACGCTGGCATGGGGGCGCTACGCGGGCGCAAAGATTGCCACGCGGGGCAGGCCAGGAGGGGCAGGAAGAGGTGAGGGGATGGCTCGGTGGGCCACAAGGGATGGTGGATGGTGGAGGTGGCGGGCTCTCCCGCTTGGGCGCCTTGGGGCACCCTGGGCTGGTGGCCGATGGCCAGCTGATGCTTTGGCGGATTGACGCATGCCGGCGTTCGTATGTCCTTCATCACTTCGCGGTCGAGGTCGAGGACAGTCTGGGGTGTTTGCTTACTTTGTCTTTTAATATATATGCAACAGACCTACCACGTGTTGCTGCAGCTGGGGATTTACTTATTTACATTGTAATAAACAATTTAGGGCTTAAAGATAAACGGAAGGAAAATATCATTGTAAGGACCACCATTTTTAGTAGATAAATGTCATTTTATAAAAGATGATGCTATTTTTCATTTAATAAAGAAAATAACACTGGTATCGAACAGAACGACTGAATAACACTGGTTTTACAGAAATCAGGTGTTGTATATAAAAGTGGACGACAAGCGATTAATCAAAATTTCGTTCTGTTGATATCTTAAAAATTCTATACATAAGAGTTGTTTAAAACTTTAATTGTTTTTTAATTCCTACTTTTCCATTAAAATTTATAATTTTTATAGATAAATCTTTTCACCAAAAACATAATTTTTTTTTTAGCTGCATGGTTTTCAAAAACCAAATAAATAAATAAAGTTGTTACATGGTCCTAAACTAAAAAAACAATATCTTAAATAATAAATAATGAATATTTACATTCAATCGTATCCAAATTGAATATTCTCAAAATATTTCTTTATATAGGATCAATATAACTTTTTTACTTTGCTCTTAAACATATAATTTACAATTTTACCATATTTGGGTTTTTTTTATTACTTTTCCAAATTTTGGCCTTTTAAATAACGGCGTTATGAATTGCATTTTGTTTTGGTGATAATAATTATAAAAATAAAGGAAAAACAATTAATTTTAAAATTTAGTTTTTATTTACCAATTCTCTTATTATTAACGAAAATTTAACCCATCTATTGACACCAACGCAATCAATAGATATCGCCAACTTCAAATCGTTTTGTTTTTTGTATCAAATAATAATAGAAAAAAAATTGTTTTAAAACTTTATTATTATTTTTATTATAAAAGTAAGATGTAAGCTATTCTATCTTTTTAAGTTGGATTAAACTTTCACATGGTGGCAACTATATCTTAAAATCGTTAAGTATTTTAAAGAAATTTTAATTATATTTAAAGGATTTATATAAATTAAGATAATATTTTGTTATTTCAACAAAAAAATATAATTTTGGTATTGGTAGCAACGGCTGGAAAACGTCAAAAACAAATAATTAAATCCCTATGTCAACTTTGTCTTTTTTCTTTCATTTCTAAAACAAATTTCCATCGAAACAAAATTAATTAAAGAAATTTGAATAACCCGGAAAAACTCACCTGTTTTAATTAAGCATGACAAGGGATACCGTTATTAAGTTTAAAAAGTGAAGTATGGGTCCGTATCCACCCAGTTTAATCAGGGCCGAGATACTCCCAAATTGGCAACGTTGCGGCTATGAGGCATTTAAATTCTTGTTCTGTTTTTGGTACATTACTTCAGTATTATTTTCCATCCGAGCCTTTTTTAATTTATATTATTTATTAATTTTCATTAGAAATTATTGGGTTTGGGTTTTGGTAACTATTTAAGTAAAGATAACTCATTTCCATTTTTGGTTATCGTCACCAAATTTCGTACTTATAAATCAGATGACGAAAAAAATTGTCATATTCATCATAAAAATTATTACAGCTTTTTCATTTTGATTAATCTATTAAAGGTTATTTTATTTCAACCTTTCAACGTTTATTTGATTTAACGTTAATATAAAAACATTAACAAAAATTTTTTCTAATTAAAACAAACAACCAATGTAGAATATAGAATAATTCCTTTTAAAAAACTTTCCTCAAATAATAAGGAAATTCACCTCTGCTTGTTTCATTTGAGCCTTCTTTTAGGTAAAACAACACACAATACTGTACTATACTACCTGAAAAACTAAAGAATATTTTTTTCTTTCTTTATATTTAGACGTACGTTTTAGAATTTCGCATTAACAAAGAACAGTGTGCAATGAGAAACATATTTCGACAACAATTTTTATATACATTTATTTAATATACAAAAAAACATGAAATGGTTTTACTATTGAAATACTATTACCTCTGATTCTAATAAAATATATCCCATAATATCACACCTTAGATACTTAAAAATAAACTCATCGTTTAAAAGTAATATAGGCGTAGGGTACCCTTAGAGTTTGTTGTTTAGGTAGGCCTTAGTACTAATGGCCAGGTCCTAAGTAGTAATCTTGCTGGTTATTAACCATTAATTCGTTTTAAAATATTTTATTAATCCCAATTTTGCTTTAATGCTCCCCTCTGACGGAAAAATTTTTTCAATGGAGGAAAAATTTTTTATTATTCATGCTTTAATCCTATCAGGACAATTAATTTTTCTTGTCTAAATTTATTTAAGATTTACCCAAATGTCAAAACTTTATTTTAATTATTTAACTACGCTCGATGTTTTAATCAAAATAAGAAAAATTAAAAATATAAGAACAATATCAAAATAAATAAAGACAGTCACAAAAATGAGCTGTTTTTCATTAATAGTTGGGCCTACCTAACATCGTTAACTGTTCCTACTCATAATATTTTCAATTTAAGCAATTTTTTTCTCCGTTCCAGGCATAAAAAGGTTAGTCATTCATTAAGCACAGGTGCTTCGCTAATTACCGGCTAACTTAACGTAAAACGGGAAGAACTGATCCTACAGGTCATTAGCCCGTTTTTGGGTAATTCATGTTAAAAACTCTTATCTCTTTTATATCATTAAATTCTTTAAAATTTAACCGGTTTCGATGTGGTTTTTTGAATAGTTGAGTGATTGAAGGAAAGTTTAAATGAAAACGTCTGCAATTGATAGATATATTTTCTATTTGCGCTCCCATTGCAAATGAAAATATATCTATCTTTTATATCTTATGGCGTGGGATGGACCTGCCCCTTGACGGCGGATCCCCCGAGGTGGAACAGTCCGTGGCACACAAAGTCATGCCGCCCCCGCCGCGGGCTTGGTATTTTTTTTTGAACCCAAAAAGGCCTAGTTCCCGTGTTCCCTTTCATGGTCACATGGCGCCAAGGTGGTGGGACAAATTTGCGAAAATCCCGGGTTACGGATCCGAAATCGGAACTGGCCCAGGTTTGGGCGAACTTTGGACTTGGTAACACCCAGCCCGAGCTAGGTAGAACTGGGTAAATCCGGTGGCACGTTTTAGGGGTTGTGTGAAGTCCGAAGACCAGGAGAGGACACCATAACGCCATCGGGTCCTTTTCTACTTCGGGAGGGGCGACCATCCTCCTAAAGGGCGTGGGTTCCTCGTCAATAAATCCTTGTTGACAACATTGTCTGTTCGGCGTGTCGGTGGGGTGCGTACATTGTTTTTAAACTCACTAAGGTATTCCCTCAAGTGATACGGTGTACGCCACTTCAAGCCCCCGACATTTAAAGTGGGGCTTACGGGATTCTCCCGGGCCTTCAACACCCGGGGCCCACTATTTGTTATTGGGGATTTAAATTCCAAAGTGGGGGCCGACAGGGCATTGAATCTGAGGACCCCACGGTGTCGTAGTCAAATCACGGGGAAGATGCGGTAAACTTCCCCCGAAGGAAGGGCTCTTAATGGTTCTTTTGAAGAAAGGGCCTCCGGGAAATGGACTGGCAAGGTCCCGATACTGGACAAAAAGGTGAGATGACTTCATCAGACGGACCAAACACATATTCAGGGATGTCTTTGGATCAATCGGTTCAAAAAAGTGATCCCCGTCTGGTGGACCTGAACTTAGATTTCCAGCGGGAGCGGTCCCCGGTGGTCTCTCCGCCCTTTCCGGAAACCGTCTGGCCGGAAAAATTCAACTGGAATTAAAAACCGATTTGTCCCTTAAATTTAAACCACAATGGGTTGACGACCCTCATGGTGGTGGACTTGGGATGTGGGTCAAAGGTTTGTGGAGTAAGCGTCTGGCGAAGTCCAAACTCTCCGTGAGACGCTCAATCTTTGGAGGGACGTCGGCGCATAAGGGACCATTGAAGATTGAAAATTTTTAAGCGGATCAAACCAACGCCGGACCGCTGTAAAACGCAACAAAACTGGGCGATTGAGCAGAATGAGGTCGAAGGTTTTTTGGAAAAAAAGGGAAGAAAACTCTCGGCTAGGAACATCCCGACTGTTTCTCTAAGCCGGATCTTTCGGAATGGGACTTCTTTTCCAAATTGTCTCCAGGCTCCTCCCTAATTACCGGTCTGGATCCCTCTGTCTGTCAATATTCTGGTGGCTTTTTAAAAATCCGATAAGGTTGTCAGGCTCTTAAACAAGGGGAGGAAAGCTCCAGGAAGGATGGAATAGACCCGAACTACTTCGGGCGAGGGGACCCTGTTCTAAGTCGTTTCAAAAGGTTTCATTCCTCCTTCAAGGGATTTCCCCAAGGCATGGAAAGCGGGGTGTTTGTTTTCAAGAAATGGAAATTTCCTCAAAATTACCACCGATCTCGCTTTTAAGTCCATATCAACTTTCCGGGTCGGGCGAATCGCCTCACCAATAAAACGATGGTTCCAGCCACCCGGAGGCTGGGTTTCCGAAAGGTTTGCAATAGACCACATCTTCACCATGGGCCAAGTTGTCAAAAGACCTGGTACAATGCCATTTCCTTGCCTTTGGGACTTATAAAGCGCTCTTTGAAAACCTGGGCTTTCTGGATGCCCTTCAACAGTGTCAGTCGTTATCGATACGTCGAGGGTTGAGAGGTCTCTATGGTGGCGCGTCTTTGTCTTCCCCTGATTCCGGGGTCAAAAGGACCAATCCAAATGCATCGAGGGATCGACAGGGGATTTCTTTCCCAAAACTGTTTGGATCTTTGGAGGTGTCTTAAAGCCCTAGACTGGACTGGATGTGGCAAGAATAAACCGGCCCCACCTCCCGTTTTGGAGTATCGTTATATTGGTGTTGGAGGACTTGCAGGAGATGTTACGTCTAAATTAATCCTCCGGACTTTTGGCCTCAGGATGAACTTGGAAAAGACAAAAGTCTTTGAACACGTTCTCCGGGCCAGTCAATTCGACATTTATTAAATTGTCGATGAATTGTCTTTGGGCAATTGGTTGGAGACACAACTTCGAAGGGAATGATAGGAGGGATTTTGGGGGCGGGCAGCATTGGAACTGAACCATATTCTCCCGTTCCGATACCCGAGTTTAAAGGGCAAAGTCTTTGTGCTCCCCTGTGACCTACGGGGCGAAACTGGCCACTGACTTTGGACTGGTCCACAAATTTGCCGTAACTCAACGGGCATGGGCGCACCATGCTTGGGTTTTCTTTGTGAATAAAATTCTGAATGTATCCCCAAAGAACTAAAGTCCCCACAAATGAGGGTTAGCTCGTTGAAGTGGCGTGGGCTGCCGTATAAAAAACCGATGACCGATGGGCCTAAGTTTCGGGTGGAGGCCGCGTTTGGGAAGACGGGCGTTGGCCGACCCCGACCGGGTGGGATCCGATTCCGCCGGTAACCGGGTTCAAATTGGGCGAGTATGGGGGTCGCCCTTGGCGTTATTGAAAAAGGCCTATTCCAGCGTGGATGGAAAGACTTTGATGATGATGATAGCTCCCATGCAACAGGGCGGGTCGGGTTGTTCTTAGACTGGAGGTAAACGTGATGAATATTGTGTCGAAAAGGGAATTCAAAAGACTATTCCTTAAATTATAGTAAATTTTGAAAACTCTATAATCAGTTATTTTTAAAAACAAGTAGTTTCAACTTAAGCAATAAGGATTTTTGTTTAAAATAAAAGAAATTTTTTCAATTTTACAAACTTTCGGCTTTATCAACCATCATTTAGATTGTTATTTTTAAAATTTTGTAAGTAACAAAACCAAAAAATCTTATGATTTTTTACTGTTTAATGAATGAACTTTTTTATAATTCGAAGTGCGTATTCAATGAATTACCTCGAAATAGGGAAACGATTTTTAAACTTAAACAAATTTAATTTCTGTTTTTTGTCTTAAAAAATATATTAACATAAAAATATTTACATTAAAATTAGTTTCCGGAACGATAATTCAAAAATTAAGCAGGAACCATAATCTTGTTCTTTGAAACGGGTCCTTTTTTTTCCTCATTCAACTAATGGCCCAATTTTTTGGAACGTGTTTAGCTTCCCAATGGTAAAAAAGGAACAAGGTTATATTCTTGTTCTTTTGCGACATTTACTACCCAACCCTGATTATGTGATTAAAACGTAATTTTAAGAAATTTTATTTATGGTAATATTAATATTTTTTTATTTCCCTTATAAGTACTAAAAAAATTTTGAAACATTGTAAACAAATGAGCCTCAGTATTTGAAAAAAAGTTCGACTCTCCTTTTCAACACAACTTGAAGGTTTTATGTTTTATATACAAGACTGTTTGTAAATAATTGGTTTTTTAATTTTTGCCGATTTTTCCAATGGAAGGGATACACAGTTCGGACGATTTTTGTCTATGTATCGTTGCTCCTCCTAAGCTCCGATTTAAAAATAAAATTTCGTTTGTGCGTTTTTGGAAACCTAAAACAAAAAGAAGAACTTAAATGATGTTTTATGATTGATGTTTTATATTCATTTGATGTTTTAATGATGACTTAAAATTGAGATTAACGATCAGGGACCAAGAATTGCTACGTAATGACATTGAGATAACTGGGGTTCGTGAAGAACGACGTGCGAAGAAGCCCCGGGTTACGGATCGCTACCAGCAAATACTTGAACTGGCTACGTATAATGGACGAACGTTGAGACTTAGTGAACACCAAGCTGAGCTGGAGGCAGAACTGGACAAAATCCGGTGGCACGTATTAGGGTTGTGTGAAGTCCGAAGACCAGGAGAGGACACCATAACCTTGCCATCGGGTCACCTTTTCTACTTCCGAGAGGGCGACCATCCGTCACAAGGCGGCGTGGGATTCCTCGTCAATAAATCCCTTGTTGACAACATTGTCGTAGTTTCGAGCGTGTCGAGTAGGGTAGCGTACATTGTTTTTAAACTCACTAAGAGGTATTCCCTCAAAGTGATACAGGTGTACGCGCCCACTTCGACACGCCCTGACGACGAAGTGGAGGCCACTTACGAGGATGTCTCCCGGGCCTTACACAACACCCACAAGGCCCACTATAACGTTGTCATGGGGATTTTAATGCCAAAGTGGGAGTACGACAGGGCATTGAATCGTGTTTAGGACCCCACGGTGTCGGTAGTCGAAATCACAGGGGACAGATGCTGGTAAACTTCCTCGAGAAGGAAGGGCTCTTCTTAATGAGCTCATATTTTAAGAAGAGGCCTCACAGGAAGTGGACATGGCAGAGTCCCGATACTGTGACAAGGAACGAGATAGACTTCATCATGACGGACCGGAAACACATATTCAGGGATGTCTCTGTGATCAATCGGTTCAAAACCGGAAGTGATCACCGTCTGGTGAGAGGCACCTGAACTTAGATTTCCAGCAGAGCAGGGTCCGCTTAGTGAGGTCTACTCTCCGACCTAACTTCGGAAACCGTCATGGGCTCGGAAAAATTCCAACTGGAATTAAAAACCGATTTGATGCCTTTAACATATCGGAAACCACAATGGCAGTCGACGAGGCCCTCGATGTCGTGGTGGACATGGGATGTGGGTCAAAGGTTTTGTAAGAGTACTGGTCAACAAGAACTCCAAACTCTCCGATGAGACGCTCAATCTTATGGAGGGACGTCGGTAGCATAAGGAAATCTAGTGATTTACTTATGCCGTCAGATGTGAAAATTCTTTCAAAGCGGATCCGCAAACTTATACGACGAGACTATCGCTGCTCAAATACGGAACGAATAACTGAAGCGATTGAGCAGAATAGAGGGTTGAAGGTTTTTGTGGAAAAGCTCGGAAGAAGCCATCTCTCGAAGCTCAGGAACAGCTCTGGCTCGACTGTTTCTACTAAGCCTGAGATCTTGTCGGAGATAGAGGACTCTTTCGCAAATTGTACGCGTCACGGGCTCCTCAACCCTAATTACCGGTCTAACGATCCCCGTGCTAGTCTGACTCGACATCATTCTGGTGAGCTTTTTAACGTCGAGCTTTGATAAGGTTAGTCAGGCTCTTAGGCAGCTTAAGGGAGGAAAGCTCCAGGAAGGATGGAATCACGACCGAACTACTTCAGGGGGGGACCCTGTTCTAAGTGCGTTTCAAAAGGTATTCGATTCCGTCCTTCAAAGAGGCATTTCCCCAAGGCATGGCTTGAAAGCGAGGTTGTGTTGTTTTTCAAGAAATGAGACAATGCTCTCCTCAAAATTACCGACCGATCTCGCTTTTTAAGTCACATATACAAGCTGTTCTCGAGAGTCGTGACGAATCGCCTCACAATAAGCTTGATGGATTCCAGCCACCGGAGCAGGCTGGGTTTCGCAGAGGATTTAGCACCATAGACCACATCTTCACCATAAGGCAAGTTGTACAAAAGACCTAAGATGTACAATCAGCCACTTTGCCCTTGCCTTTGTGGACTATGATAAAGCTTTTGACTCTAGAAACCTGGCTGTTCTGGATGCCCTTCAACGGTGTCAGGTCGATTATCGATACGTCGAGGTGTTGAGAGGTCTCTATAGTGGCGCGTCTTTGTCTGTCCTGATTCCGGGGGTCAAACGAGACCAATCCAAATCATCGAGGAGTGCGACAGTGTTCTTTCCCCGAAACTGTTTAATCATGATTTGGAGGTCTTGCATGTCTTCAAGACTCTAGACTGGTCTGGATGTGTCATAAACATCAATGGCGAGTACCTCCGTTTTGCCGACGATACCATTATATTTGCAGAGACGATGGAGGGCTTGCAGGAGATGTTGCACAGTCTAAATTAATCCTCCGACGCATTGGCCTCAGGATGAACTTGGAAAAGACAAAGTCATGTTCAACGAACACGTTCTCCCGAGGCCAGTCAATGTCGACGGTGTTACTCTCGAAGTTGTCGATGAATATGTCTACCTTGAGGCACATATTGCGGTTGGGAAGACACAACTTCGAGAGGGAGCTCGATAGGAGGATTCATGGGCTGGGCAGCATTGGAAGCTGAACCATATTCTCACGTTGCCGATACCGCAGAGTTTAAAGACGAAAGTCTTTGACCAATCGTACTCCCTGATGACCTACGGGGCGAAACGTGGCCACTGACTGTTGGACTGGTCCACAAATTTGCCGTAGCTCAACGGGCTACGGAGCGCACCATGCTTGGAGTTTCTTTGTCGAATAAAATTCGTAACGAATGTATCCGCCAAAGAACAAAGTCACCGACATAGTCATAGGATTAGCTCGTTGAAGTGGCAGTGGGCTGCCATGTAGTAAGAAGAACTGATGACCGATGGGCCAATAAGTTTCTGGAGGAGGCCGCTTTGGGAAGACGGGCGTTGGCCGACCCCGACCAGGTGGGATGCCGATCTCCGCGCAGTAGCCGGTTCAAATTGGCGCAGTAGTAGGGGATCGCCATCTTGGCGTTCATTGAAAAAGGCCTATGTCCAGCAGTGGACGGAGAAGGGCTGCTAATGATGATGATGATAGCTCCATGCGAAGCAAGGGCGGGTCGCTAGTGTTCGTATAGACTGAAAAGTAAACAGTGATGAAGTATTGATGTCGAAAAGGTGAATTCCAAAAGACTAGTTAAATATAAATTGTAGTAAATTTTGAGAAAACTCTATAATAATCGGTTATTTATTAAAAACAAGTATTGATTTCTAACACTCTAAGCTTAGATAACAGATTTTTGTTATAAAATAACGAAATGTGTGTTTAAATTATTACAAATTTTCGACTTAATCAACTCATTATTTAGATTGTTATTTTAAAATTTTGTAAGTGGCCTTAAGAACACAAAAATCTTATGATTTTTTGTTACTGTTTGCCAATGATATGAAGGCTTATAATATTTATAATGCTTCATGAAGTATGGCAGTATTCAATGACTTACCCCGAAATAGGGCGAACGATTTTTTTAAACTTAAAACAGAATTTAATTTGTGATTTTGTCTTACAAAATATATTAACATAAATATTTACATTACAAGCATTAGTTTCGCAAGAACGATTATTCATAAAAATTAAGCAGGAACGGCTATAATCTTGTTTCGTTTGAAGCACGGGTCTATACTCATTTTTCCTTATTCAACGTAATGAGCCCCAATTTTCTTTTGGAGACGTGTTTAGCTTCCCAATGGTAAACCAAAGGAACAAGGTTATATTCTTAGTACGCTTATGTGATTAAAGCGTAATGTATTATGGTAATATTAATTTATATGTTATGGTAATATTAATAGTGTTTATTTTATTTCCTGTATAATTGTACATATAGAAAATTTTGTAAACATTGTAAATACCAATGAGCGCTCAGTACTATGAAAAAAGTACAAGACTCTCCTTTTCCAACTACAAGCTTGCAGTAGTTTTATGTTTTATATACACAAGACTGTTTGCTAAATAATTGCGTTTTTTAATTTTTGACCGACCTTCCAATGGAAGGAGATACACAATTCGGACGATTTTTGTCTATGTTACCTCGTTGCTCGCTCCTACAGCTCCGATTAAATAAATAGAAATTTCGTTTGTGCGATTTAATTGGAAACGCTGGCTTAAGCATAAGAGATAGACTTAAATGATATTTTATGATTGATGTTTTATATTCATTTGATGTTTTAATGATGACTTAAAATTGAGATTAACGATTGGGACCAAGAATTGCTACGTAACGACATTGAGATAACTGGGGTTCGTGAAGAACAAAATGAGCGCTCGGGACACATTGTTTTTACTTTGGCATCAAAGTTAGGTATTTCTCTCGTTGAAAATGATCTGGTGAGTGCAGAGCGTTTAGGAAACGTGCGTCGCGACCCGGGTGAAACTATTCATCCAAGACCCATTGTCGTACGACTGGCACGACGTGCTCAACGTGATAATTTGCTAGCAGCGGCTAGAATTCGTAGGGGTCCCACTACCGCCGGATTAAGACTCAACTCTAGAGAAAGCTCGATGAATATAAACGAAAGACTTACCAAATACAATCGTCAACTGTTTTATAAGGCACGCTTAGAAACGAATCGTGTGCAGTGAAAATATGTCTGGACACGTGAAGGCAAGATCTTCGTGCGGAAGGATAATGGTGAGCCTCCACATCAACTTAAAGTTAAGAGCGACCTTGTTAAAATTTTTCCACCTTAAAACAGTTCGTCTCTAAATTTAATTGTATTGATCTCATTTGTTATATTAATTTTAATTGATGTTTAGTTTTAATGGTACATAATTAACAATGGTAACATATTATTTTACTCAGAGATTTTAATGTACATTTAATATGCACACAAGATCCTAATATGCAAAGAATTAATAACTTTTTGTCATTTATGCGGTTGACCCAATATGTGAACCAGCCAACTCATTTTACAGGTCATAGCGAAACCCTTATTGATTTAATATGTGCTAATACGTGTTTATATAATGTATCTATAAATCTTATTCCGGATCTCTGCAGTCATGCGCTTTTAACGTGCTATTTAAAAATTGAATACGAAAAAGAACCTCCAAAGATACCGTTAAAGGAAATTGACGCTACAAATTTGATGTGGAGCTAGAACGTATAGAGTGGAAAAGATTGATTATTAGGGATATAAACAAAATGGTGGAACATTTTACTAATACGCTAACTGTATTATTTAATATCCATGCTCCTATTAGAACTTGTTTACTATGTAAAAAAATTACCTAGCGTATTTTACTAAATGTATTAATTTCGCGAAAAACGAAAAAAACTTATGGAAAATATCAAGCAGATTGTTGTTAATTTTAAGAATGAAGTCTGTAATATTTCACCTGATTTTTGTAATCCCCTTGAGATCAACAATTAAACTTCCATTTACAAAGGAAAAACCCATTAGCAATCAATTTTAACTCGTTTCGAATTTGATAGGCATAGCAGCAATACTTTTACTCTGAAAACAATAGATTAAACATCGATACACAGAATCAATCAATCGTTTAAAACAAACGCACAAGGAGCTGACGACTACTTTAAATATGATTTTGCTGACTTTACCACAGACTCTGACAGTAATTATCAGCTTGATAAATGAATCTATACGAATGGGCGTAGTTCCGGAACAATGGAAAGTGGCTTGTGTGAAACCAATCCCTAAGAAACCTAACCCGAGTAGCTATGGAGACCTTCGACCAATAAGTATTCTGCCATTTATGTCTAAAGTCTTAGAAAAAGTTATCTGCTCACAGGTGACAGAATACACAGAAAAAAATAAAATCCTATCACCAAAATATTTAGGCTTCAGAAAGTCCCGTAGTACTGCTACCACACTCTTAGATGTGGTAGTAGTACTAATAAAATATTTTACTAATATTTTAACAGTACAAGATAATGGACAATGCACTTTGTTGATTTCTCGATTTTTCACGCGCCTTTGATACTGTAAACACTAACGTTACTCCTCTCTAAACTTTGTTACTATGGATTTGGTAGTCCCGCAATAACGTGATTTACAAATTACCCAACGAATCGTTCGCAATATGTAGATATAGATAATAACCATGGTTCCAAATAATATAATAATAATTGTTCGTAAACCAATAGTCGAAGGCCTTTAGGAAACATAAACAAATGCCTAACTCACGTACCTTCACCTCACGTGTGGGCTTAATTTTTAGCAAAATATGTCGGCCACCTAATGCGTCAGGACGGGAGCTTCTCGCGAACTCTGTGTTAAATGAAGCTTACTAAAGACATGAGTCTGGAAGCATAACATAAAGGAAAAAGAAAAGTACTGCCCATATAAATGCACCAGAACACACCTAATATGTAATCCCCTGCAACCTGACTTCAACCCGGAGCACAACAAGCAGCATATCAAGTCACTACAGCGGTACTTTATTACTGATATTTAAAAAGAGGTATACCAAATATAAAATCATACATATCATGGATTCAAATAACGTAAATAATATTTTATTTGGTTTGTACAGAAATTGATGGTTTATACTGCAAATATTAACAATAGATCAATAATGCTGTCGACCAATTACCATCGTAAACGTTCGCCGGTGTTCGCATACAGACGATAAGCCGTTGATTACCGATTTCATATAATAACTGTTTACCTTAACACGGACCTGTTCTTTGCAAACAGACATTTTATCAATAAGTAAGCGGAAGCAGGATTAAAAGTTTGCTATATAAGAACACTGACTGTATTTAGTTTTAATGTGGGATGAGGCTTCTACAGGCTGAGTTTTTAAATAAAAAAACATAACAACAAAGACTGACGTCATCAATCACACATATTATCATCATTTTAAATCGAAATGGAAACTGCATTAGTTTTTGTTTTATATAAGTACAAGTTGTTTTTGCTACGACCTCCTCGTCTCCGTTCTTATTTTCTTTCAAATATTCATTCATTCGTATCAATTTATTTTTAAAATGGCCAAACTTTCTCCCAATAACATTAGTTATAGTCCCGTCAAAATCACACCAGCCATTAGGAGAGACCCAGAGGCTAACCAGAACAAACAGACGGACAGATAGACAATATTTTAACAAAAAAATTCTTTTGTTATGTGTACATGACATTTTTTTTAATGATTACATTGTTTTGTACGGTTATATATAACGATGTAATGATTTAAAAACGATTATTTTTATCATACGGACCGACGATCCAATTTTAATTTGTTTTTAACGATATGCTAAAAATTCTTTTGTCATTAAGATTAGATTACAGTTATAGATTCGGTTTTATAATTTGCCTAATACTTGTTGTACCAAACAATAAAGTAAAGTGTGCATAAATAAAAAATAACAATCAATACAGATCTCATTAAAAGTCAAATCCTTCTTTTGAGAATTATTCAATTAATACAAAAACATTTTTGATAATTATTGCTAACGTAAGCAAAGTATTGAAAAAAAGATTTGAAAACATGTTTGTAAGAGACTGACGCAGTTTAGTAAAATCATTCAGTATTAGCTTCTAACCAAAATTTTTACTAATGGTCAAACTTTAAGTAAGAAAGCTTTATCTTTGTTTTTTTAGACAAGTACTCTTACAACATTTTACTTCTTGTAAAAACAGACGACTGTGTTAAATGAAAGCGCGGCGAGAATAATAAAAAGTAAAATGTTTTGTTCCCTGGGTTTTACATTTTGCTTGAAACCTTTCCTCCGGCTATCTAAGGATCCATCCAATCTTTTCGACAAAAGTAAAGAACAAAAGGAAGTTCAAAATAGGGAATTGTATAGTTTTTAACCGAGGAACCTACCGGTGGTAGGTCTCCTTTTTACAAGGGAGCGTCTGGGTGGGTGCTCATTTCTACCGCAAAGCAGTAGTGTGAAAACACTACTGTGTTCCGTTTGAAGGGCTCCTAGCTAGCGTAATTACTGGGTAAACGAGACTTAACATCCTATGTCTCACGGTAGGCAGCGCGTTGGTGATACCTGTATGGCCAATGTCTATGGGCGTCGTGACCACTTTTCATGAGGTGCTCGCCCCGTTGTATGCAATAAAAAAAAGGAACGATTAAAAATTCAGGTGATATACATATCATATCTCCGTTTTGTATTTAAAATAATATTGTCATATTTTAGATAAATTATTAAAGGCCCTTTTTATCTAATGTCATTATCTTATCATTTAAATATTTCCTACTTCTAATCTTAGGAAGGAAATAGTTGATTTTGATAGTACCACCAGTGATGATATTTATTGTTTCATTCTAATTTTTATGGTGATTAAAAGCACGAAAACGTTTACTGTTTGTCAATTTTATATTATTACAAATAAAGGTTCTAATAGGCGGTCTTTAAAAATTGGACATAACAAAGATTATAATACGTTCGAAATCCACCTGTTACGGTTCATTTTAGAGCCGATCACATAATCCTTTTAAATTTCAGCTCTTTTATAAATAACTAGCAACCCCGTAAGTGGATTTTCGTAAAATCCGTTCTAACCTGACCTCTACTCGGCGAAAGGAATATTCCTGCCAAATTTGAAGTCGCTACGCCTTATGGTTTCAGAGATATCGTGATGAGTCAATAAATAGATGGGAATCTCTTTTATATATATATGATAGTGAATTTCACTTTAAAATCACTGTGTCTTAATGATCATTAGTTTGAAATAACGGCGTGACTGTACACTCAATTCTACGTGTTGAATTGATATACAATAATGTCAGCGATAGCAAATATTTATGCGCTAGAAATTAACTTTAATTTTTAAGAAAGGTAATCAGAACGCAGCAGCGTGCATACACTTCAAAGGCGAATGTCTAGTTGATATTTCAGTGAAATTTTAACAAAAAAATCTTCTAACACGTTACAACGTGCTCTCCTTAAGAAATTGTGTCGCATTTTCTGCTACCGCTTTTAATTCTATGATAACTTTTAAGGTATTCATTTCATCGAAATGTCCATTTTTTTGGTTGTTGATAGTTTGAATTCACATAAAATTTATTTTATGTCAACTCAAACTAAATTATCATTAAAAGCTTGAATGTACCTTATTGCAATTTTAAAAATGTTTACATTAATATGTTGTTTGCCCGCTATTTCTAAAACAAAAATATATGCTATTGAGGACTTTATTGTAGACCCATTAAAGTAGTACAATTATGTAAGACATACTTTATATCTATCTTTTACAGTTTTGGCAGCGGTTGTAATTTAATCGCACGAGGTTGTGATTTTTGGTGCCGTATTCTTTTTGGACCTGGGGGACCATGGGACTATTGTGAAGCTATAACCTATCATTTAAAAATTGAATGAACAAAATCAGAGCACTAAGAGCGGAGCAACGAGGTAACATTATATATTTAAAAAAACATACTTTCCTCAAGTAAGTACCTCCTTCTTTTGGATGTCGATCAAAAATAGGCTAACTATTATTAAAATGGCCAATTCTCGCTACGCTTGGGTTATTTACAAATTTCCATGACGTGACGAATTATCCTTGGTATAAATTTAAATTCTTATGCAGGGATTTTAAATGTGTCATGTAATATTTGGATTTGCCTATATTATGCACCACAACAGCAGATTTCTTCACGTTTTATAATTTCAAAATACATTAAGCTACAGACATGTCCGATCATAGTTTTCCGCAATCATGGAAGATGAGCCCGAAATGTACGGAATAACAAATATATAATAGCTGCTCAAGCTATCAAGCTGTCATGTAGTCCCATTGTTTAAATTTTTATTTTTGTGATTAGAACTTTTATAGGTTTTTAAGGAATGAAAAAAAAAAACAAAACAGTCAAAAATCACAACTTTTTGCGATTAAATTGTAAACACTGGCTAAAGTTTAAAAGATAGCCTTGCACAATTAACTGCCTCCGTGGGCTAGGGCGTGTACTTTTCAAACCGGAGGTCATGGGTTTGAATCCTGCGGAGACTCAACAAATTATAATTGCTGTGTTCTAGTTGGTTAGGGCAAATCACCAACTTTATGAAAAAGTAAGATGATCAATGCGTCTGATGGGTATGTAAAAAGTCGGTCCACCCACCAACCCGAATTGGATCAGCATGGTGGGGATACGATCCAAAAACCCCCTAATAGATAGGGGTGTATTGGGGGAGGCCTATGTCCAGCAGTGGACTATCACAGGCTGAAGATGAATGAATGAATGGATGATGATTGCAATTCACGCCCTGGGCTACTTATATACACCTCATGGTAAATAAAATACAATTAAATCATTTTTTTTATGTATTAATATTGTCTCGGCATATATTTTCTCAATATTAAAGGAAACGTAGATTTAATTTTGTATGTTTAAAGTCTAAACTGATATTATGAAAAAAAACATAAAAATATACGTTCTACTTTATACTTCTTAAATAAAATAATGTATATTGTCTTTTGTAAAGCAGCCTACACTATTATTTTTGCTGACATTTGATTTTTTCACATTGTATAAAAATTGTTTATGCTCTGCGTTCGACTGTCTTTTGGTTACTGCTGACAGATAACTTTAAAGGTTAAGGATGATATTGTATATTTAAAATAACATTTTAAAGGAAACCGCAGAATTTACTGTCGGTTTTTTTAATCGTTTCAATATTGTCATTCTTTAGACCTTAAAATATACAATTTTGCTTTTAACTCGAAAATATAACGTTATAAGACTACTGCAACGTTAAGGATTACGGTAGTAATAATAACGGACAGGACAATACTGGCTAACAAGCCTAATCTTGCTGATGGACCGGGCACTGTCAAGGGTATTTCGGTTCTCATCACGATCAGTAAAAAAGAAACGAAAATATCTAGATCTGGCTCGTGAGGTGACTGATTTTTCCCTTACGACTTTTAAAGGGCTTAACTAATGTTTATCAGGCATGTCTAAGAGCACTCGCAAGTAAGTTACGTTTAATTTAAAATAAATTATAATCGCTTTATCCGATTGAAAGAAAGGAGGAGAGTAATTATATCTGTCGCAGACACACATACACCTCTACCTTATTACACCCATGTTTTTGATACGGGGGGCTAGAAACACTTAAATATTATGAATTTTAAAAGAAAGCTTTTCTAAGACCCTTTTCAAAAATATCTAATGATTCAGTTTCCACTTTCGTCCTCGTAAGACAAAATGGAAAGTTTATCTTTCTTTTCAAAAGTTTTTTAAGCCTGTGTACATCAATAAGTCTCCAGAAAATTTAACTACACTAAAATAACCTACTGAGTTCTTATCAGTCTGGTTTCCGTCCTAACATAGCATCACAATAGCAGAAATAAAAGCCACAGACGATTTGATGAGAAGAAATTGGTGCCTTGTCGACTTCTCAAATGCTTTCAACATAGTTTATCATGACATTCTCCTTTGCATTTTAGTCAACTTAAGATTCGCGTTAGAAACATTGAATTGTTTTTTCTTGTACCTTCGCGGATATCAGCAATCTGCTCACGCCAGACAAGAGTATTTGCAACGCGTTTCTATCTTTATTAACTCCGTTATTTCCTGCATTAATTCCTTGTACCATAATTATGCAGATGATTTGAAATTTGTATGTACAAACGGAAATTGATAAACTCTATAACGCAGTTGATAGAATAAATTCTTATCTCTTATGGCAGTAAAAATAAATTATTTTTAAAATCTAGTGTCTAAGGTTGACACCATAAGTTGGAATATTACCGAAGTCAGCCGTAAAGTTGTTATGTCATTACAATCTTTACATCGTCAAAAGAACTTTCTCACCATTAAGACCAAAATGATGATTGTTTAAATACTAATGCAGATATTAGTTACCCTGACTTAACCCAATTTCTTATAGAAAATTAGAGCAATTTTATAACAATTGTATCAAATACATTTTTAATCTCCGTAAAATTTGATCAAGTCATTGTATTCGTCCAGATGGCTTATTTTTCAGCAAAGGCATAGCTCTATAATTTCAGTTACTTTTTTCTTGCTTTTAAACAATCCAGCATCACCACCCTATATTTAAGAAAGTTTAGAATATTTCTCTCCCTTCTTTGAATTTAAAATTAAAATTCCTGTTATCAATCTTCTTTGTACAGTAAATCTTTTATCGTCCAGACTACTCGCGAACGCTTTACCTGAAGCTATACGTATTTAAATAACGTATTTAATATTTAAAATGGCAAAAATCAATACGTTTAATGGCAACTTAATGTATCTCTACAGTTGGAACTAATGATAAACGCTTTCAAGCTAAATAAGATAATGTTTCAGAAATAACGGATGGTGAGCCTAATTTTCAGTGAACAATGTTTTCATGTCAGGTTTGAATGATTACCAGATGTGTTCCAGGTACATAATTCAGTTAAGCTGCCATATTTAAACTGTATTTGGATTTCGTTAACGTAATTTAACGGCTAGGTAAAAGGTATGGTTTCAGTTAAAAATGTAGTAGCACCAATGAGGGGTGACGTTTTTTCTTCTTTTAGGTGATTTTTTTCTTAATTACCATTTTACACTCATATGATCACTTTTCTTGTGCTTTTTGCGTACAGTTGTGTAGGTCCGTAACAAGAAGAGGTTAAAGAGTTTCTTATATATAATTGTAATTTCAATTCTAGATTATTGTAGTACGTAATTACAAAAGTTGTATATATTTTATTAATTTTCATTTGTAATATGAAAAAGGTGACTTTACATTAGTGGTGCTTTTTAAATAAATTCGATTCGCCTAGAGTTTTTATGGTTTATAGTAAAAGATAAAACAATAAATGAATTGATCATTATTATTTTATCTATTTTAGGAAAACTGATACGAAGTAAAATTTGACTAGGTATGTAATTTTTTAAATAATACTTCATAAATTTACTTGTAATAAGTAAGGATTACTTTTAAAACTTTACGTATTGTGAATTTTTAATATTATGAAATATTTGTTTATTAATATAATATAATACCCGTTGAGGAGTTAAAATAAATAGGTCATGTAATGGCAGACATACTTATTATTACTACAATACTGAAATATAATTTGTGTTTCCTTCCGTAGACGGAGATGGAGTGTATAACTTGTTGTGTATAAGGGATAAATTAAATTGATAAAAGAAACACAGGCTGATGAGATAAGGTTAATTGGCTGCCGTTTATTCATAACAATAATAAACATTTAAAAATCCTTTTATATCCAAAACATCAACACTTTCTTCAACTTATTCAACAATCAGAATGAAAAATTCTAAAATTCTTACGGCTGGAATTTTATATCCTTTTGTACTGAACGGCCTAAAAAATCAATAATGATTAAATAATAAAATGATCAAATGATTTTTTTATCATTGTAAATTGACTGAAGTCCTTCATGAGTATTTATTCAAACATTTTTTATTTATTTAAAAGAATCCTTTTTCAAACAATTTTTTTAAAATAATAAAATAAAGGTCGTGTTTTGCCCATGGAAGCAAAACAAAACTTTTGTTTATTTTATTTAACTAGCTTTATACCGTCGAACTAATTAAAACACAAAATAAAGTGATTGCATATCGCTATTTATAATTATGAACTTAAGTACACATTTACAAAATGCATTATTTACGTTTTCTGTACATACAATATCGATGATTTTAGAGACAACCATTATTATTTAGACTAGAATTCTTGTAGTCATAAAAATTCTTTATTTTCTGATCAAGCTTACTTTGATTATTCTTTTTAGCTTATTAGAATAGATAAGTCTAGCATCAGCCTGATCATGTACTTATCTATCTGCCGATAGCAAAGCAGCTAATAGACGCGTCAATCCTCTTAATCATGAAAGTAGTTGCCAACTTAGTCGAGTGTTTAGTACCTAAAATACAAAGTATTTTATCCTACGTTTCGGCAATATATAAGTTACATGAAGGTCATTAAGCCGCAGGACGAACGAGGCTCGGCAAACTAGTGGGACGCTCTGCGCATGATGAATAACGACATTGGGCTGGATGAGAGATAGCCAAAGATCAGAAGCAGTGCGTGCCTTGGAGGAGCTATGTGCAGTGTGGACTAACACAGGCTGTTAGGGGACACAATTCGACATGCCCATCGACTGGATCATCTTTACTTTTAACAATCGTGATCGCCCAAATAGCCCTAACTCTTAGGAAAACACATTGTATTTGTCGAGTCCCAGTTTTGAACCCGACCTCTGGGTTTTAAAGCACAAGCTCTTACCAAGGCGGAGACAGTCGATCGATTTTATTTGTATCTTGAACTTTTTAAAAGAGGTTTATTTTGGTTAAACCACATTTCTGAATATGATTACTAAAACTCTTTTTATAATGAATCTAAGTATCTGTCATATAGATAAGGAGTAAGCTGGTTTTAAGGTCTCGTTATCTCGTAACTCACAGTTCTTATTGAACTATAACTACAGAAAATAAGCACTTCCATTATTTTGCTACTTTTTATTTTTTAAGGAAATCTACTTTTATCATATACATTTAAAGATCAGTTTTTTTGTGGTTTTGTTGTATGTCAGATCATAATCAACGACAAGGACGAAACAATGTTTACATTAATTTTAGATGTATGCTGTACAGTTTCGTATTATAAAAAGTATTGTATTTTATGTGAACTTTCAGGGTATTTCAGCTGAAATACAAAAATACAAGACAAAGGAGATATTCTTGTTCGTTGTTAGCCTTCATAAAAGTACTTTTATCTGGTTTTACTTAACAACTGTTTTATGTAATACAATCTTTGTCACCAAGTCGGATTTTATGTAAGTATTGAGTTTAACTTGACTAAATAAATTCTTAAATATTCTAGTATTGTTGTTTCATAAAATTTAATAGATATAAAACATACTACAACTTATGAATTTTTGTTGTAAAATTGTTTTATATATTTTTAATATTAAGTAAGAATTAATAAACTATAACTAAAAAGATGACATATATTACTTGGTTTAAATAGTAGTTGAGACTTGTCTTCCCATTTCTTACTAAAATTTGCAAGAGTTCACTATTTTTATTCTTTTTGTATATATAGGTCATTCCATGCAAATCGACCAATAGTTGGACCCTTTATTTGGACGAATTTTCGGTTGAAGTTTTCTCATCATAAGCTTCTGCCAGGAAAAACATAAAATTGGATTTTTTTCAAAGTTATCAATTTTAAAATTTCTACTAATTTTTCCTGTTTCTTAAACTTATTCTTTAAAGATCTCAAACTATTACAATTACTCTAATAATCTGAGCTAGGTTGTAAAGAGATTTTAAAAGGTACAAAAAAAAATTTTGCAAATGTTTTTTTTTTTTTTTCTTTTCGGAAAATTTTTAAATTTCCAAATTGCAAAAGTCGAGACCGCCATCAAATTTTTCGTCATTTTTCCTGGGTACCTCTAATTGATTTCAAAAAGAATTTTGAGTAGGGTTTTAAGGACAAATTTTTTAATTTACAAAAAAAAATTTGGTTTCTTTGATTGACTGAATAAACTGATAAATTCACTTTAATTTTTTATTTTAAGGTCAATATTTTATTTTAATGCAAAAGAGTCAATCAAAGTAGGAAATTGTCGTTTAAAAAGTTATTTGGTAGTCAATGTTACAATATCAGTTAAGACGTGATACACTCTGCATCTACATGTTTGTACCAATATTTTACATAGATAATTACTATAATAGTGGTTATATTTAAGTTCGAGGTTCGTTGTTGATTTGTATAAAAAAAAGGTTTACTGTGTATTTTGTGATTAAAATTTTATTTATTAAAACTTCTTTATTTTGGTTATAATATCAATCATGGAAACAATAAATGTTCATCGGACATTTACAAGTACAATCCTGTGAGGACAATTGATTGTTGAATGATTTTCTGACGAAGATCGCATAACCATAAGTGCAGAAAGTGGTACAGTGTTAATTTTTTTTGTCTAGCATGACAATTTCGGAGATTAAATTTTTAACCAAAATGAAAGTATATATTATAATTTTTTGATTCTAATTTACGTAAATCATTGAGAAATTATCAGTTTGAATGGTATAATCGATTCTAAATGTAGTTCCTTCTATTGCACCTGGACGAAATTATTGCATTTCATTAGCAAAAAATCCGCTCTGAGTTAATAGATCAGGGAGTAATTGAATCAGAAACAACATTACTTAAGCCCTTATGTCAGTGAAGATGAAAATCCACGGAGATTTGCTCCAATCATCTGGCCAATAATAACAACTGATCAAGATGTAAACGGCATCTTTCAATTCGCAACTGATAAACAAAAAACGAAAAATTAATTTATGTAATTTTCTGAAATTGACTTTTAAATTTAAATGAATAACCTTTTCAATCTTCAGTTATAATATCCATATAAAAAAATGGTTCGATACGGACTATTTAAAGCAAATAAATCTTGAAAAGACAATCTTGATCGATTGTAATGATTTTAACGATAATAACTAATCACCTGAGTATAGTCAGTTAATAAAAATTTGACATCAAAGAAATGAGACAAATTTCGTAATAATGGTCTGAAAAAAAAAAATTTTGGAATACATAATAGAAGTCAAACAAATAAATTGGTACGTTTGTTCAGTTGAATTTAAGGATTCTTGAAAAACCCACAAATTCAGACTTAGAAAAATGTCCAGAATAAAGGAGAGTTTCAAAACAAAACAATTTAATATGAAAGTACAATTCTGAAGTTTTCCATTTAAAACTATCCAAGAAAAGTAATTTTTCAAAATTTTGCATTGGAACAAGAAGTTCTTCCGGTGATAGTATGTGGTATTGTTTCAATTCTGAAAATTCAACTCCACAAGAAACTTTAAACAAATTCAATGATAAAATCAGATTTTGTCATCCGGGATTAATATGGACTGTTATCAAAACCTACAACGATTGTTGAAATCAATGCTTCAGCTCGAAAAAATTGGAAATACTTTGGATAACTTGTAACGAATTAACTACAATCAGGACCAAGTAATCCATGTTTTAAAAAATTTAAAACTCGATTGTTTAAATTTGAAATATTTCGAAACTCTTTATCATGATTGGTAGCTAAAAACAGGTTGAGTATTTTTCAAAACTATAAAGGAAACTTGAAATCAGGAAGTACTTGTTGTTGCTGATTTTTATTTATTTTTGCTTACAAAATAGTGTTCAAGAAGTATATTGAAATAATGAGCAGGCAAAATCATTTTGCGTGTTATTATAGAACGACTGAAGAGTAATAAAAGTGAAATTGTACGTTCTTAAATTAGTAAAATTTCTGATAACTCACAATAAACTCAGTTACCTTTCCCAAAATACTGTTATCGTTTCTAAAAAATAAAATTTCGATATTTGTATAATAATTTTTCTCTGATGGCGCTGTATCTCTATACAAGAATCGTTACAATTTAGTCAATTTGGTGAATCGAAAGACTTCAAATAAGGCCGAATACATTATTTCGCCACTTACCATGGGAAAGGGCTCAATGATCTTTTGGGTTAATCAAACGATTAATTAACCGAGCTAATCTTCAAAATCCTCCTGATAAACAAATTAAGATAACTGAGCAATTATATGATTGGACAAAGGACAATATTCAGGAATAAATAGTTGTTATGTCTCGATCAACAAATTCGTAAAAAGAAAAAAAGTTAGCAAAGGTTCAAAAACGCTTTTACCAGTTAAGGAACACGATGGCATGCGCAGTGCCTCTTAAAATGAAAGTGAAGCGTCATCATCTACAAAAGGAGAAAATTTTGTATTGAAAAACGTAGATGTCTATGAGTTTCTCAGGGCCCAAGCATTGAACTCAGTAAATTCAGCCATATCTTATTCTGTATATTCGATTCATATCATTTCGTGAAAAAGCTTAATAATACTATTCTTTCAGATTGGAAAAAGAAGCGAAATCAACACCACAAATAACGAAAAACATCATTCTAACACAATTATTGCAATTTAAAATCAAAATGTAGCTTAAAAACAAAAATATCAACATTAATAGTTTTTATTGAACCTTTGCAATAAATAAATTTTTGAGCCTTAAAATTAAAAATACAAATGAATTTATCATTGTTTTTATTCAGTCAATGCCAAAGAAACAAATTGTTTATCTAAATTAATAATTTATATCTTTTAAACAAAAACCTACTCAAAATTTCAGGATCTTTTTAAATCAATTAATTACTCCAGGAAAAGTGAGAAAAATTTGATGGCGGTTATCGATCTTGCAATTTTAAATTTTAAAATTTTCAAAATTTTTTTGTACCCTAAGTATCCACTTTAAAATCTAGCTCAGATTATTAGAGTAATTGTAATAGTTTTCGAGATCTTTAAAGAATAAGTTTAAAACAGGAAAATAAGTGAAATTTTCAAATTGCATAACTTTGAAAAAAACATTTTTATATTTTTTTTCCCTTGGCAGAACTTCGTTATATGATGGGGAAAAACTTAACCAAATTCTTCCAAATCGAAAGGGTCCAACTATTGGTGGATTTGACATGGAATGACCTATATATATATATACATATATATATATATATATATATATATATATATTTATATTGTAACAATATATATATATATATATATATATATATATTAATATTTATATATATTTATGTTTACCTCAATACATTAATTTATATTGTTCCTTTCTGTGTTATAGGCTAAGATTTTAATACCTATGATCATTTAAATCTTTCGAAGTCTAAAACTTATTGATTCTTGACAACAAAACCTTCGTTGTATAGATTCACTAGGTGCAATTATGATGGCTTTTGAGCCTCAACTGAATATTCTAGAGACAGTGGGCTATATATATACATATGAACATATGTGAATGTGAAAAATAATATAACAATAGGAACAAATACAGGAGTCTACTGAATGAAGAGACAGATACGAATATTTAATATACAAAATATATAGATAACAACTTAGAAATTTGATACCTTATAAACTAATATTATTGAGTTGTTTCCTGTTTTTCTCGATTGGTACTTTTAAAATTAACTTTATTTCTTGTATAAAGGATAATATGGCCTGCTAAATGAAACATTTAAATTCATGGTCATGAAAAAAACAAGATAACGAAACGAATAACAAAAGATCTTTTTTGTCATCAAATGTTAATGATAGCTAAAATAACAGAAAGATCATGATAAAGTTTTTATGCGACGATATATTAATAAACTTTAAATAATAAAAATGTAAACGTCGACGTCCTAGGTTTACATTATATTGTTGATGTATTTGAATCTATATAAAAAGACGCTTAATCTGTAGTATAATAATTTATTCCAATTGTCTTTCTACTTCTCATCGCGCGTCAAATGTCTTTCGAGATAAGAGCGTACGCAACATTTTGTCGCTTCCAATTTACTTGGCGTTGGCTTACACATGTCCTTCAAACAACACCTCACGTGTTGGTTGTTTTGTCATAATATACACTTAAAAGTTAAAAAAACACAAATTCATAGAACGTTCTTAACAGCGACCTCAGTCTTTAATTATATCTAAAATCATTAAGGTTTAATAACGCAGGATGATACTTATTTCATGCCTGCAGCCTATTTTTCTGACATATAAGCCAAACTACGTACGATAAATATTTGTAACGAATATTTTGCTTTTGTTTCGTGTTTAAATAGGTTCTATGAGACTGTATGATGTGCTCTTGATTTGTTAAAACTAAACTAGAGTTTGTTATTTAGCCAACATCAGCTTTATATAACTATCTCTTTAACTTAGGAAAACATGGGCCATTAAACATTAGTGGCATGATAGATAAATTAGTTTAACGATTTAGTAATTAAACCGTCCGTATGATTTGGCCTTTTAATAATAAAATTGGTTAGGTATATGGTTAAAATGTGTTTTGTTATTTATGTTATTTTAAATATTATCGACTATTTTATTTAAATATTATCCCAGCAAAGACGATTAAAGACTTTTATTGTCAATTTTTTTACACTTAATAACTTAGTTCTCAGGATGCGCACATAAGTAAATTACCAATATTTTTATACATATCATCAACACCTGATCATGATTTATACTCGAGCACATACTGTACGCACATTTCTGAAAAACGGTTGAAAGTCAATATCTCTTAGTTTCGAGATACAAAATTTGTAAAGTATTTGTTTTATTTACATGCCTTTTATCCCAAATCACATTATTATTAGAGATCGATAGAATAACAACTTTTGGCTGTATTAAGCTGATATTACAATCAACAAATAGCGGGAATATGATCGAGTGGTAAACACCGTATAATATCAAGGCGTCAAATAAGTTTCTTCGCAGCGTTTGTTATTGACAATGGTCCAGCAACGGATGGCACCGTTACCAGTACTACAAATGTATGTGTATCTATCAATCCCAAAATCCCTATCTAACAATTCCATATCAAAACACGTCCATTTGATCCTCAAAACATGTAGGAGTTCTTAACTAAATCGTTCTCCTCGATGCGCGATAAAACCCAAAGATGAAAACTGTTTCGATATTTATACAATCAATTAATGAAACTATAACAAAATAATGAAACAAATAAATTTACTTTTAACTTTTATAAAACTAGCATTACTAGTTATAAAATAACGCACATCTTTATGTTTCTTTACTGTTTTATCTTTTGATATTATTATTTTGCATAAAATTTATTTCGTAAAAAAAAAAAAACTGTTATACAAAAAAGGTTAAGCAATTAATCATCAAAAATAATAGCGATATAAGAAAAATTTCAACATGAATTTATCCATTTATGTCGAATTACGGCACACAAACGCCCATTATTTTGAAATGGTATGTGTTAATTTACAATTATTCAAAGCTCTACCAATGATCTGCAGGTATTTATGCAAATTATGTTTGCCTCAACAGTATGTGAATTGTACGAGCGTTTGTGTTGTGGTTTTAGGCCTTCACCATAATATATAACCTTAGGCATGCAAGTGTTTCTATTAATTATTTACTACATGTTTATTTGGTCGCTAGTCACCCAAGGCTGAATTTGAAGCTTTATCATTACCGACCGTTTTAAAAGGAAAAGTAAGTTACGTTCAAGGAAGAAAGTTTAATGTTAAAGTAGTAGACTAGTTAACTATTTTAACACGGAAAATAAAATTATCTGGTTTTGAAACTATCAGTATTTTTCAAGGTTTATTTTTTATTTCATTCCAACTTAAATATGTCTTAGTTCCTTTTCATAATTATTTTTTATATAAATTTTTTGTATGTTTTTGTGATGCAATAAAAATCCGTATGGTCTTCTTTTTAAAGAGCTTAATACTTTGTGTTTTATAACTCAGCTATCTTCTATACTTTTTAACTCAATCGTTGTTCACAAAAACTTTCTTCTGTTTGAGACATAAGATTTAACTTATCGGTCCTTGATACCACTCTGATTTTTTAGCATTTTTGTTTTTACTGTAAAGCTTGAGTTAAGTAACTAAGTATGTAAGCTACTCAATCACGATATAGATAAAAAGATTCAGAAAAAGTAAAAATAGCCTTGTATAAAAAAAAAGAATTATTTCTTCATATCTCATCTACTTTCGTTTGCTACATTTATGTTAATATTTACGTAAACGTTAAAAATGTCTTTACAACTTCATTTAAAGCCCTTTGGTTGTCAGATAATAGTTACCAACGGCCGCCCTTTGCTTGCGGGTAGCTCTGCCGATAGAAAATATATCTACAATATTAAGCATATGTAATACATGCAAATCTTCCTGTACAATTATTCTATCTATTAGGTAAAACCGCATCGAAATCCGTTGCTTTAAAATATTTCAGCATACATAGAGATATAGGGACAGAGACAGCGACTTTGTTTTATATTATTTAGTGGTAAAACAAGCGTCGATGTTAACAGAATTAATGATAAATAACGATGAACAACGTCTTAATAACACCTTTTGACTGGAAGATAGTGTAAAAACTTTAATTGTATAACCAACAGATCATTGTCATAACTGTATATTAATACAAATTAAAATGTTTTGTATATGCTTACTTTTTAAATTATAAATTTAGGTCATCATTAAACTACCAATCGATTGATGTGTATTTATTAAAAAATTAAGCGTTTTGAGGAATTTGCTTCGTCATTTTTGTGTCTCGATGATATACATAAAACCAAAAATACTGTCACAATACCACCGGTGGGAATTGCGGTTTAAATCTGACATTTAGCGGTTGACAAATCATTTAGTTCGTCCCGGCGTGAACCTAACATAAAATATTTAAAATTTTATTAGACGCCGTGCACGGATTGAATTATATACCTTTACTTTAATTGAGGCAATTCAAGAAATGTTAACGTTTTTAAATGTAATAATTTTTAAAATGATAAATATAATACAGAAATAATTTGATACACAATTAAATATCTTAAACACTTTATCATCATCATCATCGTAATTGGCCTCATCTAACCGGCTACTGCACGGATCGTCATCCCACTTGGTCGGGGTCGACCAACACCTGTTTACTTTATAATGTTGATGAAAAATATTCTGTCTCCAAATATAACGAAGTATAGACTTTATTTTTTATGCTTTACACGTTGTATATTTGCTTTATATCAACTTGATGAAATTAATTATATTCTTACATAGATTTCTACAGGAATACTTACTGGTACTAATAAGTTTTATGAAAGACACGCTAGTGCAAAATATTAAAACAGTCTCTTTGAATGTCAATAATTGGGTCGATTTGAGGATGAGCCAAGATTATTATGCACGAGAGCTTTATAGCAAAGCTCTTGTGCATAACTAGCGTTCAGTAAATCTTTTTCCTAAGATACTTTTTATACTTACTAAGATATATGTATAATTCTACTACGCAGTTTTAAACACTCTTGTGCTCAATGCAAAACAGAGATGCTTTTCAGTTGACGGTCGAACAAATAGACGTTATCAAGCGCTTGGTCAAGAAGTACCTCGTAAACTACAGTTGGCCACATCAGTGCCAGGTGACATTTAAAAAATGATGTCTTTAAAATTTTTAATTTGGCGCTAAGTCTAAATATTATTTATCTCGGGATAATCTCTTCTTTCTCGTGACTTTAGTCATACTACAAGCGCGACGAGGTAGTGCTAGACCTCGTAAGATCGCTTCGCTCATCGGGATCAAAGGTGACCATTCGATTATCAACTCGCTTGGTATACTTCGCTGCTATTACCAGCTTTGTGTGCGATATATGACTCTGACACACACTCGCAACACTCCAAGCTAAGTTGATTTTTAAAATGTTCACCATATGCATCCGATTTTTATATCGCTCTCTATTTGTAGTTGTTTTTTTTTTAATATTTACTACCGTTAACACTTATCACGAAAGAAAACCAAAACGGTTGTGTCTTTAAGTATAATTAATATATTTATATTAAATAAATCATATAAGTGCTCCTGTAAGTTTTCACAATGGGTCGGTCTATATGTAATTTAAAATGGAAAACATATTTAATAAAATGTACCTGTAATGTGTGTGTAATGTTAAATAGGTCTGGTATGTCGAAAATAACATAAATCCGTCATCATCATTAATTGCCATTATCACTGCTGGACGTGACCCTTTTTGTAATTGTTTTTAAGCTAAACTGGCTAGATTGGCTTTAATAAATTACATACTTAAATAAATTAAAGGTCATGAATTTTATGGTGTTTAATTTGCATTTAAATTTTCACTTTGGTCACGGAACAGACTTAATCTCAGACCATGGAACCTGCATAGGAATAGAACGTCGAGAATATTGAAATCAAAATTGAAGAGTTACAAAATAGTAGTAGTAAGTTTTTTATTAATTTTGCGTAGTATTTGCATTAATTCGAGAAACTTTTAAATACTGTAAATATTTCACGAATGGGTTCTGGATAAAACATTCTTTGATGCTCTTTTTCATTACTTAAATTCACCTTTAAATGAATGTCAAGTTAATGCACGGGACCTCTTTTTTTGGAGTAACCTTTATAGCGAACACGCAAAGTAGAGAACCATAAGCATCGCTGTCACTAAATCAATACATGAAAGTTAGTTAGATTTTTTATAAGAATGTAAAGAAATTACTCTTTTAATTTTAGAAATATGATGAAGGTCCATAAACAGAAAATTTCCGACAAAACTAATCTCCGCGTCGTAAATCATACATTAAGAGAAACTACCGTCTATAGCCGATTTTAATCTACTTGATTTTGATTAATTGCACCATTAAGAGGGTATGGTGAAATGTTCCCTTCGATAAAATTAAAAAACACATTAACTGAATATAATATTAAAGAAATAAAAACGCAAAGTTAATTGTAAGCTTTCTATTAAAAAATTTTAATTTTTTTTTATGATTAGGACGCCTTAATACATGTAAATTTAATTTGAGCTTGGTTATAAGTTTAAACAACTTATGACTAAAGTGATTACCTGTCTGTGCTGTACAGCTTCGAAATTGAGATGAAGCGATGAAATTTTCGAGGAGAACATCAGGCCCAATCGATAACAGGGAGCAGCTTTTAAGGGGCTTATATTTAGGCCAATCGTGACTACCTTAAGTATACATTTTTGTACTACAATTTAAGCAAAAATTGACGTTGTTTATAGCCCTTCAATTAAGTTTGTTTACTAGAACGGTTTTTTAATATGCTATATAATATAATATAATATAATATAATATAATATAATATAATATAATATAATATAATATAATATAATATAATATAATATAATATAATATAATATAATATAATATAATATAAAATAATATTGATTGCTTTCCTTGGCTGTGACCTGTAATATCCTGGAATATACCGGATATCCAGGTCCACTTGGCTGGATATCAAGTTCAATTCCTCTAAAACAATTTTAAGCCAATTTCATATTAGGGCTATATTGGTAGCTCACTCAAATATTTGAAAAGTGCCTGTAATGGACGCTCCCGGAAGTTATATAGCCATCTGTGTAATTGTTATATGGGGTCATTTTACGTTTGCTTCTAATACATTAGACTTTAATAATGATAACATAATTAACGATTACTGTTATCCCAAAAACTAAAAATAAAGAAATAATAAGTACTGGCTGGAATTAACAAAACGTAAATACAAACCTACTTAAATTAGTACAAGTTACCATTTGCCATTGCCTCCGTAACTTAAATCATTTCCAACTTCTAAGATATGTACATAACGGTACATGTGATAATACTAATTTATAGCATGAGGTCTTGTATCGAATTAAACATGCATCAAAAGGATTCTTTACATGTTGGAATACTTATTTCAAAATTAGAATGGCATTCCTGTTAATTATTGTTGAATGTAATATTTATTTATCAATACCACATTTTACCTGATATGTACCATCATTATCAGCCTGTGTTACTCTCAGCTGGACATAGGCTTTCCCTTATGCACCTTCTCCATTAGGGTTTTAAGACCTATATTGGTACATGTATATCATTTGTTTTTTTATTATATGTATATTCATAGTTAGAAGATTTAGACTCATCAAATAAAAAAAAAGAATAAACGCATCAAATTTAATGTCAACCATTAATAACGCTAGAAACGGACGCTTTCTTATTGACTAACCGCTGCCATTTTAATTCTCACGTGATTTTTAATCTATAAGGTGCCAGAACTTTCTGCGCAAATTGATTTCGATATTAGATCTTGTTTATGTAAATTTTATCCCTAACTTAAGTAAACTATAACATTTACTGTTTATTAAAATTTTATTTTGATTCGAAATAAAAGTTAAGATACTACCGCCTGGTTCTGGCTAAATCTCTCTTGATTAATTTCCATTTACGACATTGACTCTGTATTTTCCTATTATATTTACTATAAAAGGGCACTGTGTTTATATATTCGTATTATTGTTTATACACATACTCCGCCTAAGTTACAGATAACATATTCTGCTCCGTCACCATGGACGCTAAAAAGCGTCCGTCTAAGAAACGTCGGAACCAAAATATATGCAGTAAACTCGTTGGTTCCGTGAAAAGTATTTATAATAAAATCCGATTTCATGAAACCTTGAAAAAATAATTGAACAAGATCGCAAAAAAGTTGCGATATTGTTCAATTATTTTAATTGGTACGGAAGAAGCAGCGATGTAAAAATAATTTTGCTTTCGTAATAGTATTGAACCTGTAATATTTCTTATGTTTGATAATATTATTTTAAACTTTCGTTTTTATTTACTACCAATTATGCTTTGAACTTTGGAACTAACTTTTCAGTCTCATTTTGTGGACGTTTTTGGTAATCGTTCTAAAGGAGTACTTTGAACAACTTCCGAGTTGAATCATACTTTTGTATATGTTAATAAATTCCTGCTAATGAATTTGTTTAGAAAAATGTTCATACAAACGTTATTGTAGAACAAAGTTACAAAGTAAGACTAGAACTCGTTATTTTGAAAGCAATCGTGTGTTTTGTTTGTATTGCAAAATTGGGTTAACTTATGTAATTGAGTACAAAACATAATGAAAGTCCATTGCTGGACATAGGCCTCCCATAACGCACCCCTATCCATTACGGGCTTTGGACGTACCCACCACTGGTCCAATGCGCTGTGGGTGGACCGACTTTACATGCCCATCCGAGCATGGATCATCTTACTTTTAACCAATTGGGATCGCCCAAATTGCCCTAACCAACTAGGAACAACAATGAAAATTTATTGAGTCCCAGGATTCGAACCCGACCTCCGCCTACCCACTAGGCTACGGGCAGTCCATTAAGATATTGAATATTAAACTAGCATTATGACTTTTAAAAAATGACGACTTGCATGTATGTTTACCCAAATATTTATTTTATATCTATTTTCAATTAATGTTTACAAGCGTTGTTTGATCGTTGCGTAAATCTATAAAGCTAGTGGGATGTTTGTTTATTGGCTATAGTAAGTATATAATGCTTAAATTTGATACTGTAGTATTTATCATATTTGTGATAAGTTGGTTTTAGTACATAATAGCCTTATATCTGTTATAGTTATGGGTTGAACCTGCTTATACTGATAATTAACTTATTAGTCAAGATATTAATTAAGTTAATCATAATTTCTCTGTATATAGATGTTTCACCTAAACCTTATGAGTTGATAAGTTGTACGTGAAAAAGTAGTTTCAACTGTTAAACTTTTATTTTTACTGCACAAAAGGATATCTCACTGTTAAAATAATTAATCAACTCAAACACAAGATCTGTTTCTCAACTAATTTTTATACGTGAAATCTTCTAATAGAAGAATATTCCGAATTAAATTCTTCCTCAGAAATTTAAAAAATTGCCAGTGGCATTTTTCAAAAGCTTGTAAATACACGCTAAACTTTATTTTTAATATAAAGTTAGTAACATTTTAATTTAGTTAATAAACAGCAAAAACCCCTAATAACCCCAAATGAAAGTAAAACTATTGCGGTATATCAAAGTTTTGTCTACGTAAATTCTAAAATGTGTAAAATTATGAAATAAAGCCGCGACCTAAACCGAAACTCGAAATATACGTATATTAAAGTTTCACTATAAATTATGTTTTGTTGCCCCCATGATTTCACACCGGGGCCCACAGTACTCTGATGTCGGTCTTTTCCATTGTGTATATACAATATGAATTCGAATTAGAATGCGCTGAGCGATCGAAATAAAGCGTATGCATGAGTTATTAGTGGTTTATTTGCATCATTTACATATATTCTTGCTTCATAGGGCTGATTCGTCAAACAAAGCACCGGTCGTCAATGGACTCACGGAATTTAGCGAATTAAGCAAGAACATATTTATATGAACTTCGTGCTGCACTGGCGAAATTACCGCAAATACTCATTATTATTTTTTTAATACTGAAGCCACTATTTTGCGAATTAATTGCTGGCGACTATGTTATTAATTTTGCGATGGTATAAAAAGTTATAGAAATGAAATAGAAAAATAATCAATAATTATTTTTAAACAATAAAATTAAATTTAGTAAACATCGGAGATAAAATGTTAGTAAAATAATCATAGTTATTATGATAATTCCCTTTAATATTAAATTAAGAAATCTCGGCCCGACAAGACTTTGAAATCGTTTACAGCTTACTAGCTGTAAACTTACTAAGTTCAGAAGTATAACTCATTAAAATCTATTATCACATCATTAGCCTGCGATAGTCCACTGCTGGACATAGACCTCCCCTAATGCACGACTTCTCTATTAGGGGGTTTTTGGACCGTATATGGGACACGATACGTAGGGGATTTTTGGACCGTATATTGGGAACGATCTACGGTTTTTAAAGCACACGCCTATACCACTAGGCTACGGAGGAATTTGCGCACGCCCATAACACTAGACTAGGGAGGCAGCTCTGACATAGAAAAATCTAATATAGTTGGTCTGTAAACGAAGGTCTTATTATTGTATTATTACCTCTAGTTTGATACCTTAGTATCTGCGTAGCGATAAAAAACATTAACATTATTTGAACTTCTATATGTTTTAAAGCGAAACTCTACTCTTCAATTCAGCACTTCATGCCTAACACTATTTGCAAACCTAAAAAAAAGTTTTGTAACAGTTTTAATTTCATAGACTGTATTACATCGGCTTATTTAAAGCCATTGATTTAAGTTGAAAGATATTCTATAGAAATATTCAATTTGCTACTGGAATAGTCGCAGTAGTCAGAAGTTTGATTACATTTGGAATTCAGACACAAGCAGCTCTATATCTATTTATTGTATTTCCCTGTGTTCGCAGAAAGTCGTAAAGGAGATGAATAGACTTGGCATGCTCGTGGACTTATCCCATGTCGGCGAGAATACAACGGGCCGCCATTCGCGTTTCGAAGGCTCCGGTTATCTTTAGCCACTCTTCCGTCTACAGTCTTTGTGCTTATAAACGCAATGTACAAAAGCAAGTGCAAGTGGCAAGTGCAAAATTTCTTTTAGGAATTATATAACATTCTTATTCGTCTTTTTTTACAGACAGTATTCGTAAACTCTACGTTTTTGTTAAAAAAAGGTTATTGTAGTGGATTTTTATGATGTTAAAGTTGTATTCTTACAATAGTTTAAGGTCGCAGTTCTGCCCACTGTTTTCACAATTATTTTATATAGATATGTCTATCCATAATTTCTGTCCTTTTCAATACATTTAAATGATTGTGGTACAGTTACTCAAAATCATTTAGACACATTGCGTCGTGTCCCATTACTTTAATTAATGTATTTTTTTTTACTTTTCCTACCATTACACCAAAGGTTGTTTGCTTAATATCAGCCACATCACAATGTAACATGAAAAAAGCGCACAATTATTCAAAGGAGTGATATTCGAGACATTTGAAATGGGAACATGGGTAGAGATAATACTTTTTTCATCGTTAGCCGATGTTGTACGATATAAAGAGGGAAAATACACGAATAGTATCAATGTTTTGTGTGTTAGATCGAAATCTCAGGCGACGATGAAAGGTAACAGTGACGCAAAAACTTTGAGTTGAAAGGGACCTTCTAAATTCTCAACTTCCCAAGTAACCCTTTTTCCGGGAGCTATATTCAAGCAGCGTTGTTGTTTATGGAAATTTATTCGCGCGAAAATTGTTTTAGAATTGGCATAACAACCGAAACTGAAATCAAATTTGAAACTTTTAACGTGTAGGGAAAACGGAGATTTTATAAGATAATTACACGTTTAGACGATATACGTTATACGACACCCAATTCGTTTAGAATTTATGTCTAGTAAAAAATCATTAATCATTTATTTTAGAAAGCAAATGGTGAGATCATCATGGTAAACTACTCTTCTGATTTTGTGCTACTAACACAACTCTATCTGATGTTGCTGGTATGACAATTGTCAAGTAATTTATTATTAGATATTTTTCTGTTAATGTTAGTTAGGATAATGATAAGATAACCAAATATCAAAAAAATGATTAAAAGAAAGAAATATACTTGTAAATAATACCAATGATTATTTTTAACGTACTAAAATGCATTTAATTTCAATGCACTGCTATAAACACTACGGTTTTCATCAGCATGATATCATGTAGATGTTCAAGATTTGTATAAACTAATTTCACTCAGTCTGATTAGTAAAGCATACTGGAGTTAAACCATAAGTTAAACGAAAAGGACCGTTATAACTACACAAAATTAGGCAGGAAATAAACAAAAATATAACCACAAATATTAATTTGTAGGAAACATTTAATGTGTATAATTCACATAACACTTTATATGATGATCTTTATATGATGATAACATCATCATCAGCCTGTGTTAGTCCAGCTGGACATAGGCCTCCCCACGCCTTCTCCATAAGGAGCTTTTAGGACCGTATCCCATCACGCTGGTCCAATGCATGTTGGTGGGTGGACCGACTTTTTACAAGCCCATCCGACGCGTCGATTATCTAACTTTCAGACAATTGAGTGATCGGCCCAAATTGTCTTTACCAACCAGCGAACTATCACAAAGTTTTTTCCGCGGGATTTAAACTCACGACCTCCAGTTTATAAAATAAAGGCCAATACTGCTAGGCCACGGAGACATATTTATAGTGCGCATAATTAAACACGATTAAATAAAACTGTACTATTTATTATGTATAATTACTTTTTATTTCAACATAGTTAATATTGCAATAACTTATATAATAGACGATCATGTGCATCAGATATACAGATGACACTAGTATTATTTTAGCCCATTAGATATTTAAAATGTTTACCCGAAGTATATTACTGTAATAGTTCTATATACAAATATGTGCAAGTGCAAGAGAAAGGGCATTGCATTGTTTTCATTTTTGCTTCACCACTCGCAATTGCGCCCGATGTTTAGCTGTATGCATCCAATTACCCTCGGTTCCAGAGCGGCGGTCACCGGTTCACATTCTGCCCGAGCTTGACTGTAAATGCCCGACATATTTACTCGGGTGACTGAATAATGGCGCATTCATCGTTACAAAGTTGTCTCTCATTGCTGAGATAACGTTTTGTTATTCATTTAGTGAGCTTGGATAATTACTTTGATGATATTTATTTGCTAGTGTTTGATTAGATGTTTCACAATAATTTAAGACATTAGATGATTTAGATAAAGAATATAGGACACTGTTGGTGTGTTAGAAATACAGAGGTAAGTATTTAAACGTTATTTTTATTAAGCCAGATCTTGTTTTCTTCCAATTGTTTTTAGCAAGTGACGATTCCATAAACATATATTTAATTTACTAGAGTTTCAAGTTTATTTTTTTATTTTTAATGCAGAAGCATTATATCTTGTATCGATTGTCAGTTAATATAATACAGACCAAATAAGGAACCTGTCATTGTAATAAAATTAATGTCAACGATTTACTTACAATAAATATAAATTAAATATATATTATAAATTAAGACGGTGCCAAGGTGCCCTCTGCAGGAAACTACCCCGTGATTATTGTAAATGTTGAATATCTTTTATATTTTTATTCATTAAATATTTTTATATTAACTATGCAAATTTTAACATTAAATTGGTTATTGTCGGTTTTTCTTAAAAAATATATATGTGCGCTCGAGATTTTATTGTAGACTAATTTAAAGTAAATTTGTAAACATTAAGCTATGTTTTACGTTTCGGCATATTTACTGAGGTTGTGATTTTAGTGCCTATTTTTTTTCTCACATATTAAAGTACTTAAGACAACGTTACTAAAATGTCACATCACTGATCGTTTAAATAAGAAATTAAAGGTAAAATATTCTCTAAAGATAACGTATAAATTGAAATTGCAATAAATACATATACCTTATATTAGATGTATAGTACACTTGACCAAACAAGCTAAAGAAATGATGACTGATATATAATTTTAATGAGAACAACCTCATAAAATAAACAAATAGGATTTATATAAAATTTATTATAAGCAAAAAATTTTTGCAAGAGAGGAAAATTAAATTCCAGCTAAGTTTCTTTCATCGGTTTTATTTTCAGGTCAGCTGAGGCTTCCTATTTCGAACCGGTGATATTATTCCGGACGATTGGTTCGTAACGAAAGGTAATATGCAGAATTGTATTATATATTGTATATTGTAATATAGTGTAACACCAAATTTTGTTCATTATTATAACTGGGTACGGTTAGTTTGGACACTTACGGCCATAGGTGTATGTTTCATTTCCACTTTGAAACTGTTTAGACACAACTTTACTCTTGTTAGTCAACTTCACCCATACGTTGCTTTTGCTTTGTACCCGTTGCTTGTAATAATAAGGCTAAAGCTAGCCGAGGTACTTGTTATTTATGACTACGCCCAAACTAAAATAAACGACATTTTAAATAGAATAAAAGACGGATATATTCAGTAAATTAAATCCACAGATATGTTACCAAACGCAAATATATACGAAATACATAAAGCGTTACGCGAGAATAAAGATAGAAGGATTTCCTTCTGAAATGAGCTTTGTGATAAACAACTTTTAGTATGTTGGACTAAGTTATGTTTATGAAATACGTGGGAGTTTACTCCCATAAAACGTAAAACGAAAGTACTAACGACATTATTAGCTTTTATATCATGTATGTTTAATAGTATCCGTAGTCTAGTGGTAAGAATGTGTGCTTCAGAAACCGAAGGTCATTGGTTCCAAGCCTGCCAGGACTCAACAAATTTTATCGTAAACACTTAAAACAGGCATGCGCCAATATGGACTAAAATATTTAATGATAATGAAAAGATGATTCTTATATTTTAGTTAAAACGATAAATATTCATACAGAACATTAACACTTTTTAGGCTTTCTTTTCTCGGCTACGTTCTTTAATTTACCTTGACTCGAGATATAAATTATGAAGATAAATCCTATCTCGTCCGAACTTTGTCGCAAACGTTGGTCCAGCAATCTTTTCCAAATATTTTTATGATACTTTGTGTCTTATTAAAAGTGTTTCCATGTATTCCTTTCCGTATAGTACATTATTTTTTCTTTTGGTATAATTAAATAAAAAATCTGTAATGAAAATACTGATTATTTATTTCTAATTTCTTCTAATTTTTAGCATTAAAAATTAAAACACAAGATTATATAAGTTTAAAACATTTAAAGAGAAATATAAATTTGTTCTTTTTCGTCTTGCTATTTCCAGTAGTTCTATTCAAGCTGTTTCTAGCGATACCTGTGTTGATTTTCATATGATAACAATGTGATGGTCTCAATGGAAGAAGTGAAAAGGCAAAGGGAAGGAGGCAGCATACTAGAATTTTGTAGGAGACCAGGGTTCCAAATTTTACTACCCCTCTTACTAAGGCCTTGTTGACTAGTGTACGCTACACATCTTTGAGATAAGGGATCAAGAGGAGTTGCTGTTGTATTTACTACGCCATAACACATAAATCGACAGCTCAGGTAACCCAATCTAATAGGAGGGAGTATGCAAAGTAGGGTGGTAAACTTCAATTTTATGACTAGTATTTGTGGCCTCTAGTTAAAACACATGAGAAAGGAGAGGCTATCGGTATTTTTGTAGGTATACAGGTAGTTCCGCCGTATAAATTGTACTTTTATCTAGATTGTATTCGAACAATTGTTTCCATATTTTTATATGTGATCTTGTGAAACTTTTAATACACATAAAGTTTTATATTGCAGGTGTAGCAAGCTATGGACCATGTTTAGCTTGATATTTATATAATATAAGCGGTAAAGAGAAGCTATGACTTTTTATGAACTAAGAAAGTTAGTAATAAAATGTGTGGACCAATTTCAAATTTTATAATGTTAAAAAGCAATAAAACTGGATGGTAGAGTTACCTCTGAAAACTCTCTCAAAAACGCCCATGGACATTGGCAATACTAGAGGTATCTCCAATTGTGCGTACGTAAGACGTAGGATGTTAAGTTTTGTTACCCAGTAAATACACTGGTTACGGTGCCTTGCAAACCAGAACACAGTTGTATTTGACATACAGCTTATACGGCGAAATAGACACTGCGGTTGTACCTGCCCCAGACAGCCCACTGTACAAGGGGACCTGCCACCTTCAAAAGTTCTGCAGAGCTTTTTGATCATAAAGACGTACATCTTTCAACACAGAAAAATCTATAGTGAATACATATTTTAAGAAATTCTTTAATAATTATCTCTAATTTTTAAGGTATTAGTCAACACAAAATAAAGTAAAAGTATTGTGTATATTTTTACAAACAAAATACAAATATGCTTTATCGGACAACATAATAGTATCAATAATGATTTGGTTTGTTTGAAAACAGTTATCTGAATCTATAACAACTTTATTTAAGCATACTTAAAGAAATCTTTATTTGAAAAGTAAAGGGATCTAGAGTATAAAGGATGTCGTACGTCGTATCTGTACATTAATACCGTGAAATCATCTCTCACTCGCCGTTGAATGGCAAAGACCACTTCCAAACATGAAAGTGTATACATCTCTGTGACGCTGGTTTATTTTTGGCGATACACATGCCTTTCAGGAATGTTTCGAATCTATACATTTTTTTTTAAACCTTATGTGTTACATTTCAGTACTGAATGTCACCTAAAACATGCTTGTGCCAGCAAATTATATTTAAAGCATTTGAATTATTTAGGTTTCTTTTTCTATATTAGCAGAGAATGACGTAAAAAGATTAGTGTTCAAAATATAGGTACTAAAGTTTTATTCTTGCACTTCAATAGGTTTTAGTACGATATCAAGTTTAGGCCGTGGTCACGGGTGACTACCCTGTGACCACGGCCGCTGGAAAGTGTTCGAAACGTCGGGAATTTAAATGTAAAAAAACGCGATAAAATCCGTAAAGTAATTTTATTTAATAATGTATAATATTCGCAAAGCAATAGAAATAATTAAATATCGCTTTCATTAAAACATTATTCATTATAAGTTACAAAAAGATAAATTTGGCACTATCCTCTTTGTCAACAGTCAACTGTTTTATATTTACGTTAAAAGATAATGGCTTAAAGATGTTTAGTGTATTTCTCAAAAATTATATCAATTATTCTGGTTTCATTTTATGATTTCTTAAATAACGTGAATAATGCACATGATTTAATTATGCTGTTTTATGAATTTAATCTTGTCAAATTGTGATGTAATTACAGCAATGTTTTTGCAAGGTCTACTTTAATTAAAATTTAAAGTAAAGTCGGAGAACAGACTACGGAATTGTCCGTTCTAATGTGGAAAATTTTCTAACGAAGTTTGTTTTTTTCAAAACCCGGATATTTCACGAGATCTGAAGTCGGCGGTAAATTTAGCAATGTTATGTATGCTGTTTCAGGTGGTAAAAAATTTGGTCGAACAATTGACTTCTTAAGTCAAATTTATGAATGTTTTGATTGTCAGTTCTTCATTCAAATTAATATAAAAATTACGTGGTGGAAGGGAGGCAAGAAAGTGTATTTTAAAAAAATTATCCATTTTTTTACGCTTTCTAGATATTAATAAAATGCATTCTAACGGAAAACGCAATTAAAGTAAAAAAACGAATAGAAAACTAATATTGAAGTTATGAGCCGTTTGCCAAGCCCCAACAAAAAAGTTAGGTAAAAGAAGAATGGTTTATTTGTTGTTTACCTTTAAGTTTTCAACGATTTATAGTTATCTTGGGAAATACAAACACGACAGGGAGCAATGCAAAAAGAAAAATATCTTGAGAATGTGTCAGAATAATATTTTTTTTAAATTTAGCACCGACCCTTTTAGATTTAATTACCCAAAGTCGCTTGGCTCTATTTAAGTTACCCAAAACTTTTTTCATAAAATATAATGTGGATTAGGATGGTCAAGAGCCTTCATTCATTGTTTTTCCATATCTTTGATTTTTTGTTACTGTTTCTAAATTTATTAACTTAAAAATTATTTTTTAATATTTTTTTTTAAATGTAGGTTACAGCATGTTTTAAATTATTATTATATATTTAAATAAGAAAATATAATTTAAATATTTCTTTATTATTTCGATATAGGGATGTTGATTTCATGTTAGAACCATACAAAACAAAAAGACACATAATCCTCCCAAATCAAATAAATTTGAGTCTAAAAGTTATATATTGTCTAGTAAAAAATATCATTACGTAAGAAAATCTTCCGCAAGTAGAGAATGATTAATTAACATTCATTCATTCCGAAACGGAAAATTGAAACTTGTAATAATTAACACCTGAAAAATGAGAAAAAACCAAAGTAGTGAGTTGTCTTGAAAACCATTTTTAGGATTATAGAATTGAAAACCTTAACTGAATGTTAAATGGACAAAATTTACTACATTGATTTGATATATATATAAAAACAAAATTGTTGGGGTGGGCAAAGAATTCAGCCTCCCATTCTTCCCTTGGTCGAAGAGGGAAAACGGGGAAAAAGCTATATTGCCATCTATTTATGGCGGGCAGATGGCAGGAAACCATTTGTTTCAGATCCTGGGAGACCATCAATGGGGAGCGGAAGTAAAGGATCGAAAGATGGGTTGCTGGTTCCCGCGCTTGTTATTCCCTTTTTACCGGGTAACAGAGGGCAGGGGGTGCCGGAATAGATGGAACAACAACACACGGACATTGAGGACCGAGAGAGAATAACGGGCTGGAATAGAGGTAAAAATGCATGAATAAAGGATTACTGAGGTCCGAAGATAGAGGCAGGAAGGAATTTTGAACCGGGCTTGTTTTATTACCCGGGAGGGCGACCAACATTCAAGGAGGTGTGGATTTATGCCGCAAGTCTCTCATTAGCAAAACAGAAAATCGAAAGGGTGTCGCAAGGGTTGCTTACCTTTTATAAGAATATCGAAACGGACGCTTAAGGTCAATAGGTTTGCACCAACATCGAAACTATGAGAGGTGGAGGTGTAAGGAATCCACGAGCCAACATTTCAAAATCAATATATGGTGCTGATGGGGGCATTGAAAAAGGGCAAAAGACAAGAGATGAGCTGCGACGGGCAACTTTTAGGCGAGGAACCGGCAAATAGCTTTGGGACTTCGGAGAAAAAGACTTTTGATGAATTCTTTTTTAAAAAAGCCCCCAGGAAGTGGACATCAGACCCGATGGTTCCGTCAAAAGAGATTATTTTTAAGACGACCAAACGCCAAAATTTAAGATGTTTCTGTGATCACAAGGGTTAAAACGGCAATCAAAGACTTGTAAGAGGCCAATTAAATCCAACTGGCTGGGGGTCGGCGATAAAGTCCCCCGGTCGGAGCCGTCCGTCCGGGTCCCATATTCAAAATGCCGAAAGCTTTTGCCGAGCTTAACGCCCCAATGCCTAGACACTTGCAGCACTGAACGAAACCACCGCTGCCGTGGAAACTGTCCGACTAGGGTACAGGTTCTCGGGCCCGCAAGCCAGAACCCAAAACCTCATCCAACCTAACCTTATGGAAAAAGGAAGATGGGCCGTCTTCCCTTCTGAATGTTAGGGCACAGGCAGCAAAAGACAGATTCCGGTATTGGATGACTTGGGACAAAATGTCGGTATTAAAGAGGCGATTGAATGGGAACCAAGGTTCTAAAGTTCGCCAGAGATCCGTCCGTTGGGAAAAGCCATAACTGGGTTGAAGACGAAGTGGGGCCGTTACCTGGTGACCAGAAGTTTTGGGAGATCGGAGATTCGGGACAGTTGAAACTCGTCGTAACCATTTAAAGGGGTTACCCAAGAGCAAAGATACCCGCACAACTCCGAAAATATCCCGAAGTCAGTCTGAGCGAGATACGAATTCGAAAACTTAAGAACGGGCATCTGGTTAGGACGGAATTAAGAGCCAGAAAGGGTGGAGAACCCAAACTTTTAGTCCTTCGAAGTTTTAATTTCGTCCACAGGATGGTATTACGCCAGAAGGTGGGGAAAGTTTGGGGTTTTTCAAGAAAGGTGATAAAAGTTTGTAGAACCAGGGATTT